>CAJINU010000126.1:207454-222519 GCA_905178165.1 Amoebophrya sp. A25 | reverse complement strand
GGAAGAGTATGCCCAGACTTTTTAGGTTTTCAGCCATGTGCCGCCGCTTGCATAAAAGGGAAACAAAGACCCCGAAGCGCCTTCTTTTTTTCTGCGTTTTCAGGCGCCAAAAAATACGACCAGGCTGGTTTTTTTTAGGCTTAAAAGCTGACCCCCTTAACAGCAGAAATGAGCCCGAGCATGTGCCAGGAGTTTAATCCGAGTTAGGGTAGGAGTTAAAACGTGAAACGCAACCGCTGGGGGGGCTCTAACGTAGTGGAGACCCAGTATGCGCACTATTGGGCTCTTTCTAGAGTCCTGCTGTGCTGCAGCTTTTGTCGCGAGCTCCAGCCCCAGCAGGCAGTCGCAGAGGGCTTCGCATGCCTCTATCGCCTCATCCGCCCCTTCTTCGAGGCTGAGGATGATGGCGTCGCCGATGTAGATTGGCACTACTGTGTGCCCGAGCGTGGCCATTATTTTGTTTTCGTGACCAGCTCCGCCACTCTACACCAGCTGCCGACGCTGAATTTGTTCCCCATGTTCAGTATCGCTGCGAGGAACATGCGGTAGCGCCCTTGGGTGTCGTCCCAGACTCCCACCGGATTTTCCTCTGGGTGTTGTGCTCCTACCTGGTAGTAGGCCTTGCTCCAGTCTCGGAGTGCGACGCAAGGCTTTCTACCTGCCGGGCGGGTTTTCGTCCTCTCTTCGTTGAGGAGCCTCACCTGCTCGCCGAGTTGGCGGCTTTCGCAGGTGGCCGCGGCTTCGTCTACGCTTGTTTTTGCGCGGAAGTCTGCGACCTCTTTAGCCACCTGGCTGCAGATGTCCGTGGTGAACTGTGTCGCCGGCGCGTGTAGGGTGAGGCCCTCGGCGCCCGCAGGCGCCATGTAGCTCTTTACGATCTCCAGGACCGCTCGCGTCCCGTGGAGCCTCACTTTTTCCGTCATTTTTGAGAAGTCGTTTTTCCACCGCTCGCCGATTATCACGCGGACCTTTTCGGGTTCGACCTTTGGGAAGGCGTGCGCCGGCATGGCCTTGAGGTCCGCTGGGTTGATCTCTTTGCATCTGCCCAGCTGGGCGTCTGCCTCAATGTTTTCGAGGACTTGCCGGAGGGCTTCTTCCGGGAACCCTTTCGGGGGCGCGTCGCGGATTTTTACCGCGGTGCTGTAGAATTCTTTGAGGTCCTTTGCCTCCGCGGCATTCACGTCCGCCTTCCAAAGGCCAGTGCTTTTGTGCTCTCCTATTGTTTGGAATCCATGGAGGACGTCGCCCGGTAGCGACGTGTCCGGGTGGCCCGTCAATGCGATGAGTTTTCCCATTGCGATGACGTTCCTTGTCTTGGTTGTCTGTAGCACCCTTTTTAGGTGCTCTGGCGCCGTAGCGTTTATTAGTTCTGCACTTGCCTGCTCCGTCTGCGCTTTCAAGCGCTTGAACAAGGCGGCGGCTTGTTTCCTTCGCTTGGCTACCGCTGCCGGCTGTAGCTTCTCGGTAGCTATCAGTTGTTCCCATTCGAGTGGCAGCTTTTGGCCGTAGGTCTCGAAGTGTAGTTGTGCTCGGACCCGATTGACGAAGTTGCAGACCGCGCCATGGAGCTCGCGGCAGTTTTTGCCGTGCTCCGTCTCTGCTCGGCTGACGTTTAGTGGCGTAGCAGTCGCCATTTTTTGTGATTAGGCTTGGTTGGCCCCTGGGGGGGTTTTTTGTCGACTGTCGTCCAGGAACCTCCCAGAGAGCGTGTCTTTTCTCTCGCCTAAGTTAACTCGCCAGTTAGTGTAATCACTTCCCCCGCAAGCTCCTCCAGTGCATAAATATGAATATTATCCACACCCACCGAAACCATATCAAAACAAGTCAATTGTCAGCTGTTAGCCTTAGCCTCGTTCTTGTCTGCTTTTATCAAAATGTGTCTTGCATTGAATTGTGCATGTACTTGCACTATACAAATAATAAGTAAGTAGTTCTTCTGTGAGCAGCAGGCATCTCAATTTTATGGTTTTAATGTACCCTTTGGGAATGCCACATATGTATCAGCTGGTGGGACAAACCACCATTCTTGCGTTTCCTGATGTGGAATTTCGCCCACATCTTTGACTTTCAAGGTCGCGCGTCGTGGAAAAATGTAAAGGTTCATCATCGGCTTCGGCTTCGGCATCAAACGAACACGCTTTTTTTTATAGTAAGTCGTATGGTGTACCTCCACTGCTAAGGTCTTCGTCTCAGTATCGCCCTCCTGCGCTGCAGCATCCCCAAGCACGAGCCATCCTCGTGTAGACAACGCGCCAGTTAGCGCCTTTGCATCTGCAATTAGAGGCGCAAGACACAAGCGGAATCTGATAAGATTGTGAGGGTGCTATTGACTGGACGTGGATGAGTTGATGGATACAACTTCTAGCCGTGTTATACTCTTCAAGAAGAACGTGCTGCTTTTCATTTCTCCTACGATCAAGCTCTTTTGAAAATCGATCAGGAAGAACGAGACATCCAAGTGGAAACCCGGTCGAGCCAAAGCTACCTACCGAATCACTAGAACTGACTCAAAATAACGATCTATCTTCACACTCAAATAGTGGAGACTATTTCTAGCGAATCGCTTACAAAAACATCTCGTAACTGTTTCAAGCGAGTTTTGACATTTTTGTGTTCTTCGATCTCGTTCGTCGTCGCCGGCGATTTCGTAGAGAGAGCGGACAGGATAGGAAGAGGTCCTCCAGGAGCTCCTGTCGTAGCAGCTACGTCACGACAAATTAGACGTGACCCGGTGAAGCATTGTTCTTGTTTGCTCAGCAAAAGAATGAGAAAACGTCACACACGTTTTCTGTTGGGGTCCATGTCGTGCTGTCTCTCCATCTGAAACTGAAAAGCATGCTCCTACTGTTTCGTATGTGTGTCTTGAATGCGGATGAGGCTAATGCTCTAACTCATCTACATGTAAGAGCACGAAGGTTACTTCTGAAGGCCATACCGAAAAGATGAGCGTTCTAGGCGGTGGAACAATACGAGTCTCTTCGGAGGCGGACACCGACGCCGCTTGTTTCCAATCGAATTGGTGCTGCAGGTCAATGCTCATCAGTTTGTAAGGAATGTTGCCATCGCTGTAACGCTGCGGCTGGTCTTGAATATTAATTTGAAGATCGAATTTGCTGTAGACCTTGTTGTACTCAGAAAAATCCACCACTTTTTCCCATCTCGGCTCAAAGAACCCCCATTCTTCGCTACTATCTGGAAGATTATCGTACTCGAACTTCTTCCGAGGATTGTCTTCGTGTTTCATGGTGAGCGTTCTCGTCGACGGCTGATCGTAGCTGCCGGGGTTGGAGGTCAAGCTGATCTCGACGTCCGATAAGTCCATATCAAGAGGAGAAGATGTTGCTCCTCCCTCCCCATGCACAACAACTACCTTGCCGTGGACGACCGTTGATGTTGCATCAGCACTCGGGTCGACTTTATGAAGCAACTTAGCCTGGTCTTGCAGAATTAGAGCGCGAAAGCTATGCACTTGTTCAATTATTGAGACCTACCCTACTATTCTTGTCACTCAATCAAGGAGCTATCTGTGCTGGTAGGTACCATCAAAGACCGTCGAGGTGGTGACGCTCCCTTGTGGTTCGAATCTAATGTGTGGCTGCGCCTCATCCGCACGTGATAAGTCCCAAGCTGCAATTATTTCACGGTTTACAACTTCTAGAATACGCCTTAACCGCAAGATAAGCATTCCTAGTCGAGGTTGTACGCCTCGCCTCTTGTTGCGGTATCTGTTCTGCGGATGGTAGTTGTCTCGCTCTAGACTGCTCAAATCGAACAGATCGAGGGGAATGTTGCTCAGTTTGCGGCCTCGACGAAGATGACTGATCGACTGAGGGTAGGCATATTTGGTGGTGAAAAAATCCACTGTTTTCTCCGTGTCAGATGATACTCCTGTAGTGACATCCAGAAATGAAGCCGAGCGCACTTCTGCATCATATTGCGTGATCGTCGTTGTTACGTTGCTAATAACAGCATTACCTGGAAGTTATGAGAAAATTTTTTTTATGGAATTTATTTTATCGTCATGATCCTTCATCTACTTCGTCTATTTATTTATAATCAGACTAACACGAGGAGGACTTTTTCTTTTGCATATATTCTAGAACTTCTAGAAGAGCTGCTTATTTCGTTGCATTCCTTCGACAGTGGCCATAGCTCTTCAAAACGAGACAGATCCGGCAAAAAAAATAATATGCTCCTAAGGAAGAAGATCAGCATCAGTGCTTATGGATCTATTAAAATTCAGGTGATACCGCCATAAACATAACTCGTAGCCGCTGTGACACCATCATATACCGCAGTCTGAAAAAGCGTCGCCATTTTGAACGGATTTAAACCTGAAAGATGGTCCAGATATTACCTTAATAGCAAGTGGAGTTCCTATTGTGTTGGTATGTGTGGTCTAATTCATCTAGCTCTACTTCGTATTGTTCATAACAATTTATTATACTATTTGACCAAAGAAAAAGAAAAAGTTGTGAGGGGTTCCAGATTCATTTTTCGTTTCACAAACAACTACTTCCAAAAAAAATTAGGAGGACCTCCTCGTCCTCCAACTTCGTTCTCTGTCAGTGCAGTATTCACCTCCCAGAAAGCAGATTCCGGCGCATCGCCTCCATCACCACCAACGGGTTCGAGAAAACGGCTATTAGAAACTTGTAATAGTGGTCCTCCTAGAGGTAGAGGAGATTATACTACACCGACTGCTGGCTACTTCAACATCGAGGTGAGGACTACAATGAGTCTCATTTTTCAATATCCTTCTTCATGTACATACAAGAGCTCGAACTTGCTCTGCCTATTTAATTTAAAGATGTACGCACTAGCTTTAGATGTTGTGGGAGGCGGGATCTTATATATAAAATGGGGGTGCAAAAGAGGGAAGAAGGTTCGTTGTTGGAGGTGTTTTTTTAGCGACCTAATAATACGTTGAAAGAATGGTTCAATGTGTATTAGTCACCATAAGATCGGTAGAAGCGCGTCTCTTTTCTGATCTATCCAGTGCCGATACTAGAAACGGTCCCGCCAGGTGAAAGAATGCGGAGCTATTGCTATACCCGAATAGGCATAGTAGGAAGGCCCTCGGCCATCCGGAGAGAGGCATCATGTTGTTCCACCTCTGTATGTGTTTTACTAAGAACTAGAAAGATGAAAGAGGAAGCTTTATTCTTGTTCTTGACTAGGTCTTTCTGTACAACCCAAACGGTTCGGGACTACACTTCTTTTTCTCCTACGGCTTTTGTGTTTTCAAAGTCTTGTCACATGGATGTGAACAGCGCGTGATTTATTATATTAAGGCAAATACTTACATTCATTAGAGACGCGGGCATAGGGTAGAGTTTTTTTTTGAGAGGTGGGAGAGAGTAGAGCTCCTTGCGCTTGAGCTTGAGACTTTATCTATTGATCATTCAACAGTAACCGATACTCCGAACAATTGAGAAAGCCCGATAGGCTTTTTCCTTTCTCTACCCTTTTTCTTGACCGATTCGCCAATTTGATGCACTCTTTTGTGGCTCTCTCCCTCTCCTCCAGTGCTAATTCATGCTCTGAAACAAGATAGAACAATAAAAACAGGCCAGCACAGGTTTTTACCAAAAACCTGGGTTGTAGAATCTACAGACTTAGACTAGAACTACATCTAGATGCATGATGCAGGGATATTATGAAAAATTCTTCTATTCTGAACAGTTCATGCTTGTTACGTGGTCGTAGGTGACTGATCGGAAAGCGAAAGCAGACAACTGGAATGGGATGAATCAATCGATTAGGAAAGAAAATTAGGGGGGATCATGATTTTGCTGAAATTGAAATCTATAAATATGAGTCCTGGAGGACCTGGAGGGAAGGGGAATGCGCTGCAGACCTACCTACATATATAGAAGACGATCACTACAACTACCTAGTACTTCAAATAACTGGTAAGCGTGAGATAAGAGCCGAGAAATTTAGGGAGTAGTATTAATTTGACACTTACTGAACGTATGATCACATTGCACTATCTTGAGTACAGTTTCAACTGTACGATAGTACCTACACTAAACATTCTGCAGACACTGACGAATGGGTAAGGGGTCACGACACGGGATCACTCAAAAAAACGGGAGAATAAATCAATCTTCGACGTTACTACTTGGTAATGAAAATTGTGGTACCTACCTATACCTGCTTGACCCATAAGGATACGGATAGGATACGGATAGAATACGAGTCGGCTCGCCTCGTTAAGAACTACTTGGTCATGATGGATGAATCGTGCGTGATATTATGCAATATCTATGCTGACAGTGTTGACATAACATGCTTCGTCCATCAATGGATCATAGAAAAACTTGGATGCGGTAGTATGTACATGTAGCCACTGCGCGAAGGAAAATGTATGACATTTTATGATCTACTGTAAATGTTGAGTAGACCACGACAGGACATGCAAATCGAAATCAACTGAAACTGTAATGATTGCAATATGAATATTTATTTTCTCGTCTTACATCAACTAGTACATCAGACTACATTTACATTTAGTAGCAGAACTATCTATGCACTTATGCTCATCATCTTCGCCTTTGACTAAGCCAGGAAGTGAGCCTGTAACATACGATTACAAGAACCATCTTTAACTTCTTGGACTTCTTCATTGCTATGGTGCTGTCTCAACATAGGTAAACATCCTCTTTACAGCACTGAAGAGTATTATCTCTATCAACATGTCCATGAGGCCACTATCTCTATCGTGTTGTGATCAAGCTCTAACTCGTCTTGATGCTTGTGTGTCGCTTAGTTTTCGACGACAAAAGTGGCGTCACAGTGGATCTTGCGTTCTGATTCTGAATCATAGACTTCTACTAGTAGACTCCACTTCTTCAACTTGCTACAACCTTCTATACAACCTACTACCTCTTGTAGTACTAGTACACTCGTCTCCTCGTTTAGCACTGCTACACCCTCCTCGTCTAGCACTACACCCTCCTCGTCTAGTACTAGTACACCTTCCTCGTCTAGTACTGCACCATCCTCGTCTAGTACTACACCCTTCTTGTGTTAGTACTACACCCTCCTTGTGTTAGTAGTACATATTCTAATTGTAGTTTCTCAATTTGTTTCTAGGCACAACAAATAGCTTCCACAGTTGCAACTGCAGGCACCTCTCCCACATCTCGTGTCGCAACTTCGCCCGCCACAGGCTGTTTTTTAGAGCTGCGCTCGATTTCTCGTTTCTTTGAACAAAAATATTCTAGCAAAGATTTCTCGTTTCTTCCTAGGAAAAGGAAAAGTAGAAGTACTGACTATAGCAGAGCAATTTATAAGGTTTCACAGCTCGCATGGCATGGAGTAGCATGGAGTGCATGGAGCGCAGAGCTTTAAGGGGCGCAAGAAGCTCCCCCTTTAGCTCCATGCTACCATAACAAGTAGGAAAAGTAGAAGTACTGATTATAGAAAGAAACAAGATTGGAAGATAGAAATCAGTCTGATCGCGGAGGTCTTAACTTGCGGCTGAATTGCTGGATCTGTCTCGTCTGGATGGGCTGCAGGTTCTTGTTCTTCTGTGTTGTGATATAATTGAGTGTGGTGCAAGTATGTACATGTAGGAGTCAGCGATATCTCTATCTCTATGAAGTGAGTAGATCAGCATGAGTTGTTCTTTGGTGAGCCATAATATGAGTCTGTCATCGGTTATTTGTGATGTTGGTATGTGTAGCTCTGTGAGTTGTAAGTACCTTCTGGTGCTGTTGCCGCTGCCACAGGATGGGCTGCATTTTCGGGAGCGTCAATAACGTTAGAACCGCGTGGTTTTGGGAACACGAATACCCAATCCCGTGCACCACTTGATTGACCATCAGAAGCGGGCTGAAATTCGGCGATTGTTATCTCGTTCCTTGTTTCACGCTCCACATTACTGGAACACTAAGCTTAGCGCTCATCCTAATCCATTCCGAAGACCATCCTGAGACCGTTTCCTCCTTGCGAACGTCTCTAGGATAGATGCTTCTGAAGATGGATGAGGGGAAGCCTTAATGAAAGCTGATTTTGGGTAGAAGGTTGGTTGGCTCCATGTTGAGACGAAGCCACTGTAGCTGCGTGACCTTCAGAGGTTTTGCATTGGATTCCGAGACATCGACATGCACAACCAACTTCGCGTAATCGCCGACCTCGACCAAGCCAGCTTCGATGATTAGAAAACCCCTTGTTCTTGATGATCTTATCGAAGTTGTAAGACGCGTTGTAGAGTTGGACGAGTCAAGGTTCAATGACAGCAAGATTTCCCAAGCCTCTAGTTGTACTGCCTCAACTATCTTCTGTCGTGGAAGTTACTGCAATCACAATTACTCAAAGTAGTAGTAGTACTCGGAGTTGCAATCAGCTTAAAGACAAGGGATGTGGATGGCCAACCGTTTCCTCCCCTCTGTTGGCATCCATCAATTCGAAGAGCTTCTTCGAACCCTCGTAATTGCGGAAAGTTAGAGCGTGTATTATATCATACCCGACCCTTTTGCTTTTCTGCCATGATCGTTTTCATATCATCATGTTCAAGCTAGCATGTTCTTCTAAAATCGAGAAACGACTTTTGCTGTGCATTTCGTGGGCTTTATAATCATATTAATCCAAATACAAATTCAAATAAGGGATATTAGGGAAAGGGATGCGACCAACGTTGTTATGCAAATTATACTACGCCTTAAGTCTATAATCAGCGTTCCTCGCGGTGGCAAAAGACTGCTCGCTTCCAGCAGCTGCCCAGCGGTTTTTCGATTTTTCCAATCAAATTCATTGCTGTCGATGTTGATCAGTTGGTCCTCTGGCTGAAGTGACTGGAAATCAAAATCCGCATATGCCGCTGTCTGATGATCAGTATCCTCAGAAAAGTCGTACTTCGCGGCCGTGGCTGGTGCGTGTGGTGAAGGTGATACTGTGGTGATCAGATAGATCTAGATATCATTTTTTACGTCGACCAGAATAAGAATTATCAACTGTTGAGCAAGGAAAGTCTGGAAATGCAGAAATTGAAGTATGAATATGAAATTTTTATCTAAGTAGAATATTGGTTATCCAGAAGCTCTTTCACTAATCAACACCTTTAATATCTTCACTATCTGGCGCCGCGCTTTCTTGTGCAGTCTTTGGTAAGACAAACACCCAATCCTTTTTCGCACCATCCGACATATACACAGCCATAGATTCCCTTTCGTCTCGACTGCCAATATATTCTTGCAACACTTGAATGTCGATTCTGGGCGTTAGATCGTCAGAGGTACCTTCAGCGGTCTGGCTGGGCTCATTAGATTTAGAGGTGTAGGTATTACAATAGCAATAAAGTTGAAGTTCCTTGTTGAAGGTGGGAATACTAATTCTGTTCGCCTCGCACATTTCTTTTTCTTGGCACGCTTCCTCTTGAAAAGTGGTGTCAAACTCCAATAGACATAGAGCGTCTAAAAATGAAATGCTGCATGATCTGCAACTCAAGTCTTAAATATAAAATACAACACATACACATAGTTTCTTGGCTGAAAAAAAAGGTCTGTCACGTTGTCTTCTACGCTGTTATTTGATTCTTGTTCCGATGTTCAAAGAGATGGCTTCTTCGGTGTTTGGGAGCACTCCAGTTTCTTGCACCCTTAAGAAAAATGTCTGACGACCGGAATTTGAATTTAATGTCGCCCGAAGCACCGATCTCGACTCCAACAACGAGCTTCACTTCCTGCAAGGACAAAAACCATGTTAGACTATGACCAAGGTGAAGATGAACAACAACAGCAACAACTTCTACTCCTGCCCCTCCTCCGACTACTATCACTGCCGCGACTACTACTACTACTACTACTAATGCACTCCTGTGAATACTTCATCTCCTGTAAGGCAATGTATTGAAGTTACTCGGGGGAGGCACAACAACACTAAACGATGAGAGTCACAAGAGTTGAAAATTTACGCATCGAAATTGAATGATGTAATATTGCTGGTTCTTGGATAATGCTAGTTCGTGGAAAGGTAAGACCTTCCGCCAATCTCTGATCCTCAGCCTGCAGCAAAGGCCTGAAGGGTATAGCACAACCTTACTTGCTACAATTTCTTGAGGCTTCTTCTATTTCTCTATTCTTCATATACTTGGTATATTTTTTCATATAATCAAAGTCCTCACTTAGTCTCGAACGACTAAAAAATAGACCCACATGACCAAGTCATTGGGTAGATATTAAAGTAGTTTGAAACTTTCACTTAGTACCTGTTAAGTCATCTCGTTAATTGGTGTTGGAGGTGACAAGTTCGCTCGAGCCTTAAAGATTGATCAGTCATCGTGTCGTCCATGAAGGCAGAGAACGCACCCAACCTCGTATTGCGATTGAAATTTAGAGTATGCACATGCAGCATCTACTTGTTGTTACGTGGTCACAACTACAGCTGAGCCTGAAGATCGTCGATGTAAGATGGAGAACAATAATGGGAATGTGTGTATCGTCAGAAGAGTTTGAGATTCACTGTTTATTCAATTGATTATCATCCTATGAATTTTCAGCTTTGAAGAAATGCAGAAAAAATCTCTAGTAACGCGCGCGCGGGGGGTGCGCTCGCGGGGCGCCGCCTCGGGCCCAGGCTCAGGCTTGGGCTCCGGTTTGGGCTCCGGTTCGTTTGGGCTCAGGTTTGGGCTCAGGTTTGATTGGGCCCAGGTTTGGGCTTAGGTTTGGGCTCAGGTTTGGGCTCAGGTTTGGGCTTAGGTTTCTTTGGGCTCAGGTTTGGGCCCAGGTTTGGGCTCAGGTTTGGGCTCAGGTTTGGGCTCAGGTTTGGGCTCAGGTTTGGGCTCGGGCTCGGGCTCAAGCTCAGGCTTTCTTCGTGGGGCTTAGGTTTGGGCTTAGGTTTGGGCTCAGGTTTGGGCTCAGGTTTGGGCTTAGGTTTGGGCTAGGGCTCAGGCTCGGTCGGGCCCAGGTTTGGGCTCAGGCTCGTCAGCCTCGAAAGCCGCCGGTTTGAGCTCGCGGGGCGCCAGCTCAAGCTTGCGGGGCAACAGCTTAGGCTCACGGAGCAGCGGCGCGGGCTCACGAGGCGCCAGCCCGTGCTCGCGCTCGCGGGGCGCAAGTTCAGACTTGGAGGGCGCCAGCTTGGGCGCGCGGGGCGCCAGCACAGGCTCGCGGGGCGCCAGCTCAGGCGCGCGGGACGCCAGCTCGGTCCTGCGGGGCGCCAGCTCAGGTTTTCGGGGCGCCCGCTCAGGCACGCGGAGCGTCATATCGGTCGCGCGTGGCGCTGCCTCAGGCGCGCCGGTTGAAGCAAGCCTAGAAGGCGCCAGCTTTGGCGCGCGGGGCGCGGGGCGCCAGCTCGCGCCTGCGGGGCGCGGGCCCGGGCTCGTTGGGCGCCGGTTTAAGCTTGCAGGGCGCCAACCCGGGTTCGCGGGGCAGGCGCGGGCCCTGGCTCGCGGGGCGGCGGCGCAGGCGAGCCGGCTCAGGCTCACCCCGGGCTGGGGCGCGCCACCAGCTTGGGCCTGCCCCCGGCCAGGGCTCACTTCCCACTCCTGCTCACTCCCGGCTCAAGCTCACCCACGGCTCGAGCTCGCCCCGGGCCCGGGCTCCCCTCCGGCTCGCCCCCAGCTCAAGCAAGGCTTGTTACCGCCCCCGCCTCAGGCTCGCCCGCCCCCGGCCCAGGCGCACCCAAAGCTCAGGCCCAAAGGGCAGCCGCCCGGGCTCAAGAGGCGGCGGTCCGGCCCAGCAAGGCGGAAGCCCAGGCAAACCCGCGGCGTAAGCTTGCAGGGGCGGCAGTAGACTGCAAGCGAAGCTGCGAGAATGAAAGCCAAGCCGTATATTCTGCGAGGCAGCGCGCTCGCGTACCGTTTTGAAAATGGAACTGGAAGCGAAGCACACCACAGCCCAGGAACTGAAGAACCCACAACACGAAAGAGGGAGCACACGACAAGAAGCGCCCCCCTGGTGCGGAGCGATGGGCGGACGCCGTCAGCCCAGGCACCGCGGCGACCGATAAGGCGAGCGCCCCAAAACTGGGAACAACAAAGCAAACAGAATACGCCGAGGCCGGCGACAGCGAAAAAGATAAGACCACAAAAGAACAAGCCCTGCCGTACCATTTGCGTGCGCACCAAAAGGCGCCGACATCGCGGGAGGCTCTGTCCTCAGTTCTTTCATAAAAAGACGGGCGACACTGTTGCAAATTTTTCAAATGAACAACCGCACAAACCAAAAAAAAAGACGGCGGCGAGGGTGTTCCGCTAGGGAACACGGTTCGCCACGTTGGATCCAGAGGGGTAATTTCCCTAGCTGTCAATGCCTGAGCCTTAAACTGATGATAAGCGTTCCTAGAGGTGGAACACTTAGTTGATGTTGATCATCACCGTTGAAAAGAGCGGCAGCTGTTCCTCTATGTTGCCTATCAAAACGATCGATGGGTATCTTGCTGAGAACTGCACCAACCGTGCCAGATTCAAGAGTCGGGAAGTCGACTCCTAAAGGATACTCGAAAGCATCCTCCCTAGTTCCCGTAGCGAGATCCAGAAACGACGATGCACCTGCAACGTGGTCATGGATGTGTGTCATAATCATGGAAATTTTTGGAGAAAAAGAAGGAAAAGCAGGATTAGGATACTAGGAAGACAGCTTCTGCATCGGTACGGGAAAGATGTCTTGATCTTTTTAGAACTTCTTTCCTCTATCTTCATGATTATGATAACAGATGGTCTTGTTCTTGTTCTCTTATGATAACAGATGGTCTTGCTCTTGTTCTCTTATTTGTTGATAGTTCTCTGAGAACAATTTTTTTCTACTTATGTGCTGCTCAGTGTCAGTGTCCACGACTCCTATAAAAATACCTCCAGCAGAAGCAGATGAAACGTAAGTCTTGGCAGCTGTGACACTTTCATACAACGCGGCTTTGAAAAAACTTGCTGCTTCCGTCGCTGCTCTGATCGGATCTGGAGCTGGACAGAATGGAGGTGAATAAGGGAGGTTATTGTGGTTGTGGTAAATCAGTTTGTCTGACCAACGTTCATGTCCACATCGACAAAAAAGATCATCAAGCTCGGAATAAAGCTACAGAAAGTGTCTTGTTGCTTCTACTTCTTCTTCTTGTTCTCCTTCTACCTCTGTCCTACTACTTCGTCTTGTGTCCTACTGCTGCTGTCCTACAACGTCACTTCTCATGATTTGTCAGAAAGAATCTATATACAAGCTGGAGACTTAACCCCCGGGGATCCTAAATCTACTGGCGAGTTATACTTTTTAGTGCTGTGGCAGCACAGTAGGCTGGCTCGGCAGACCCAGGTCTTTGCAGGCACCGGTCGTTGCACCTACGGCCCATAAGTTTGCCACGGAGCGTGGCGGGAGGCCTTTACCTCCCCAGAGAGAGTTGCGCACCAGCGTCCGGGTGTCGTAACCCCTCTCGCGGCTCGGCCGGTGTTCGTGCACCGTCGCCCCTACGAGTCGATCAACCGGCACCCGCGAAGTTTCGGGTGCTCGCTCTTCGCGTTGGACGCTTTGGTCCGGGGCGCTTTGGCCCGGGTGCGCGGCTAATCCCTCGGCAGTAGCAGGCGCTGTCCCCGCGCTGGGGGACAAGGTCACTTTGAACCTCCAGCCCGCGCTGTCGGCCTACTACCGAGGCTTGAGCTCCCGCTCAACCTCTGGTCTCGGTTTGACTCGTGCCAGTGGTGAGTGGACCGCTCCGAGCCCTTATCCTTTCCTCAGCGGCACCTTCCTCCGGAGACCCCGACCAGGCTCCGGCTTCCTGGTGCGGACTTGAGTCGGCGGTCTGAGACTCGCATCCGCCGTTGAGGGGTTACGAGGACGTGTGCCGGCCTTTGCACATGTTTGCGTCAGGACCTCCCGCCGGCCAGCACCCGCGTCGGTGGTGTGCCGGGGCGGCTGCCGACCTCCACCGCGCTTGTCACTCCCGCGGGAGGGACGAACTCCCGGAGCGACAGCGGCAGCAGGGGCCGGCAGGCGTTCACATAGTTCAGCCAGCCGTAGTCGGGCGCCAGTGGACTGCTGAACCGTCTGCAGCTGTGGGATGGTGTTGATGAACAGTCTGTACTTGCCGTGTCTGGTCATGTAGTCTGCCAGGTTCCATTCGGGTTCTATGTAGACGCCCCACGGCCTGACATTGTTGTCGTGCCAGTGATTGGCTACGTCTACCGCGGTGTTTGCCACCACCGTGGATTTGCCACTGCATTTGATGAAGTTGTAAAGCACTGGCGTGCTGTTGATCAGCGCTACGAGGTCGGAGTTGCTGGCCCAACTCGGGAGCTGCTTCGCGGCGAGGCCTACCGTGGCCGCCTCCGGTGCCTCTATTCTGGCGGTGGCCCATCGACCATCTGCCAAGGGCTGCACTTGGATGAAGGTCTTCCCGCTGTGGTGATCATGACGCACCCGAGCGTCGGTTCGCCGTTTGGCCCGCCATTTGTTAGCGCGTCCGTGAGCAGGAAGCTCAGAGGCTTTGCGATTTTTTCTAGCCTGAGTTTGAGCCTGTTCACCCTGTGGGCCATCTTTTCGACGGCCGCAGTGGAGCGCAGGAGGGCTCTTCGTTGCCGCCGCTGCTTCGCCAACTCGTCAAAGGTGGCGCCTTCTGTCCGTGCGTAAAGGGGCCTCATGATCTCGTTCCCGGCTCTGTTTGCCGCGGATACGGTGATGACGTTTACCAGGCCCAGCAGTCGCTGGACTACTTTTTTGTCCAGCTGTCCTGCGTTGGCCTTCTGCCGGAGCTCGTTTGCAACTTCCGTGACTTGCTGGAGCGTGTTGTCTGGCGCCACAACATCAATTCCCGTTTTTGGGCTTGTGTCGTAGTGGAGAACCAGCATGCGTAGCAGTCGCCATTTTTTGTGATTAGGCTTGGTTGGCCCCTGGGGGGATTTTTTGTCGACTGTCGTCCAGGAACCTTCCAGAGAGCGTATCTTTTCTCTCACCTAAGTTAACTCACCAGATAGTATAATCACATCCCCCGCAAGCTCCTCCAGTGCATATACAAACTGGAGACTTAACCCCCGGGGATCCTAAATCTACTGGCGAGTTATACTTTTTAGTGCTGTGGCAGCACAGTAGGCTGGCTCGGCAGACCCAGGTCTTTGCCGGCGCCGGTCGTTGCACCTA
>CAJINU010000126.1:193939-205810 GCA_905178165.1 Amoebophrya sp. A25 | reverse complement strand
AGTAGCGATCACGTGAGATGACGAAGGGAGGCCAACTTCACGGACACTACCAAGGCTGACCAACACTCCGAGGGGAGGGGAAGGTAGGGGGAAGGGAAGCCTATCAACCAGCCTGAAAGGAAGACGGCACTGCCTAGAGTAGTAGCGATCACGTGAGATGACGAAGGGAGGCCAACTTCACGGACACTACCAAGGCTGGCCGAACACTCCGAGGGGCCAGATCCCCCACGCACGGAGACAGGCAGGCACGCGACAACACCAAAATCCGCGAGGAGCTGAGAAGGAAGGAGTGCGCAAGAAACTCCGCGAAGAAGAAGCAACGAGGGAAAGACTCTAGGGGGCCTACCTAGTGACGTAGAAAAGAACGGCAAAAGAAGCCTGAAGGGGAAACAGGGGTGAGAGGGAGGGAAAGAGCCACCACCGGGGAAAGCTAGAAAAGGGACAACTGCCACCGAGAGAAGACACTAAAGAGAAGAGGCCGAACTTGTTCTACCCCCTTGTTCCACTACTCCCTGAAACAGTTACACCTTAACCCAGCGCAAGCCGGAGAGCGCCGGGAGCCAGCACCAGAGAGATAGACCATCCCGAAGACGATCGCCTTACCCTCTGGATGCAAGCTAGAATCCTTAATTATGATGTGGCCACCACACCCGCCGAGCAAGCATCAGAGGGAAAGATCGTCCCAAAGACAACCGCCGCGCCCTCTGGATACCAGCCAGAGAATGAGGGCCGCCGCCGCCATATCGTCGCAAGCGCGCCACTGCTGCAAGTTTAAGGCCAGCTTCACTCTCATCCTAGGCGAGAGGGAGCGCCAAACTGAAGGGCAAGAAACTTGCGCCGCGAGTTTGCGAATAGATACACCTTAACCCAGCGCTATCCAGAGCGCGCCAGGAGCCAGCATCAGAGAGATAGATCATCCCGAAGACGATCGCCTTACCCTCTGGATGCAAGCTAGAGTCCTTAATTATGATGCGGTCGCCCCGCCCCCAGAGCTAGCATCAGAGAGAAAGATCGTCCCAAAGACAATCGCCGCGCTCTCTGGATGCTAGCTGGGCGACCAACGCCGCGCGCCATATGCTCAGGATACCAGGTGGGGAAGTCGATGACCAAAAGTCAACGATGCGTCCTGTGTAAGCTAGCGCCAGAGTGAAAGATCATCCCGTAGACGATCACGCGCACTCAGGACGCCAGCAGGAAGCATGCTATCTACCCACCCAGTCTGTCACCATCCACCAGAGACTACCGGACCAGGAAGAGAGCACGTCGGCATGACAAGAGTGCCCTCGCTGGCTTGCTGCTCGTACGAAGGACAGGAGGAAAGTTAGTCCAGCGGGCAGAGCGCCAAAGAAGGGGCCCTGTGGGAGTGCTATGACGTCAGCCGGTGGTGGGCAAGGTGGGATGCCCGACGTCAAAAAGGGAGAGGGAAAGACTGATACCTCAGGGCGAGGCACAGAACCAGCGGGAGCCGGTCTCGCACCAGCCAAAGGAGCGGCCGAGGGTGGATGATGGAAGCGGCACTACTGGGAACTACTGGGGGGTTAACTCCTTGCGGGTAGAAGGTGGCAGTTTTACGGAGTGAAGCCACTGGCATATCACTCCAACCTTGACCGCACGCCCGGGGATTACCGTGGCGCGCCCACTCACACCCAGGAGCGGGCCCTGGGGGATACCCAGGGGGGAGGGAAAAAGTGATGATGTGTACTGCGCGACTGAGGTGTATTCATTGAACACCAGGAAGGCGGCGAATCTTTGCACCGCCTCCGGCCTCACGGGTAGCTTTTCACCCTTGGCCGCTAGCCAGTCGAGGAAGAGGGCGACTCGCGACTTTTTGTTCCTAGTCGTGGAGTCGGCTTCTCCCATGGCGCGCAGCTCGTCGTCGTTTAGATCGGCGGCTTTGCGCAATGCGTCCGCCCGTTTCGACTTTGTTTTATGTTATTTTTTAATTATCTCTCGCTGTTGCTCCTTCTGGCGTTGGCGTTCTTTTTATCTAGTTAGTTTGTTCTCTCGTCTTTACTTACTTCTTTATCTAGGCTGGTTCGTGCGGCTGCTTAGGCGAACCTCCGCCATGGATCTTGGCCTCCTGCCGTATCTCATGAAGTGGTCTCCCCAGCGCTAGATTTTTCACTTACTCGCAACTTCTTCCCTCTCTGTTTTCCCTTTCTTTAGCTTGACGAGATGTAGCTCGCCGCTCCCTCGAGCGCTGCGCTGCCGCCGCCGCGTTTTCGCTTTCGGCCACCAGTCGCCACTGGTGGTTTGATTTGTTTCCCCCCTCTCAACTAGAGCGCTTTTTACTCTGTCAAAAAGGAAGAAGCTACTGCTCCGCCACTAAATGAATAATGGTCCGGCGCCCCTGGTAATTTGAAAAACGTAGTCGATCCACCACTACAGTCAAGAAGGCAGGCATGAGGGCCCTGAAACAGTGACACCAAAGCGAACCAAACAAGACCAAAGGTCGCACCCCGTCCACCCGGAGGGAATCAGATGCTTACTATGGCCTAGGGCTTCTCAGAACTGCCTGATACTCGGCAGTAGTGCCTATCCATTTTTTTTGCCAACAGCTACAGCCCGAAGACTAATAGCACTGCCTGATACTCAGCAGTAGTGCCTATCCGTCTGTCGCTATAGAAAGAAAAGCCAAGACCCGCACGCAAGCCAAGGCACTGCCTGATGCTCAGCAGTAGTGTCACCCAACTTATACGAAAGCAGCAACATAGAGCAATAACGCTCGCAGTCGCGCTATACGTATTACCACGCCAACAGCCATAACTCCAGAAAAGCCTTAACGGGGGAGAGCAGCCAACTAGAGGCGCGAAAACCCCAAGCAGCGCAGCACCATCCGCTCCGCAACGAAAAGCACCACATCCACACCGCAGCCGCAGGCACTACTAATAACTATGAGGGACACCAACAGACTAAAGCGGCGCCAGAAAACCACCCTGACAAGACCCCCAGGCGCTAATCTTTAGTCTGCCCCCCCAGTAGAGCAGGGGATACCTACACGGCAGATGGGGGCACCATTTGCCTCAACTTAAGTTTTCCAAAGAAGCCAGACCAGAGACCCCGCGGCGCAAAGTGAGAGGATGTCCCAGCTGCAGCCATTGGGAGCCTGAAGAAGAAGACGACGAGGGCGAAGAGCTACAGCGGCACGAAAGTAAGCTACTACAACTACTGGGGCTACTGCGGGGGGTTAACTACTAAGGGGGGGAGGCTGTTTTACGGAGCATCGCCAACGGCTCCAACCTTCAATCGCCCAGGGGGTAGTCTGTGGCGACCCCACACCTAAACGCAGCTCACTAAGAGGAGCGCGAAAAGGGCGGGCCCCTGGTGATTTGACCAGGGGGCTTATGGCGAATGCCTTTGCATTCTGTTTTTCGAGGATTTTTTTGTCCTCGAGGCCGGTGGCCTTTTTCTTCCAGCTAGTCGCGTTCTAGCTTGTGCGTGGCTCCTTCCACCATACCGCGAAGGAGCGTTTGCTCCCGGCGAGCTCCTTCTCGTCTCTCCCCAGGAGGATTTTTCCCTCCCCCACTATCGATCTATCGGCGTCGATCGCGTGAGCGGCTGTTTTTGCGCTCGTTCGACCGCTTCGATTTGTTGCGGCCACGATTGTCGTTCTCGCGACTGTCGTTGCGCTGCCGGTGTCCCAGCGGCGTCGCGTTTGCATCGCTTCGCTGGGGTCCTTTCGGTTGGCGGCGTGATCGGCCGTTTTTGGCCTTCATCGCCTTCATCGGCTGGACTCTCGGTTTTACGAAGTCTTTCGGGTGGCGGATTGCTTCTTTGTCCTTCGCTGCCGTCCGTTTTGCCGCTGTGCCGGTTGGCTGCTGGTTGATGTTCCGTCCTGCCAACCGGGCCGAGAAGCGGGCTTCAGCCAGCTCTTTTTGCGAGCGGGTCACTTCTGCCCACGTTCTCTTGGCGATAGTGATGTCTGGGGGAGGACGGTTGCGGTCGATGAGGTGGCGGCGTGTGCATTCCAGGCGTTGAGCGTCGTTGCGACAGCCTGACTGCACCGCGTGCGCTTTGTGCGCGTGGAACCAGTGGCGTACCGCCGGCGGAAGCATGAGCCCCATACTTTTCAGAGATTCCAATGCGGACGGCTCCACTAGACCGGTTTGGGGGAAGTGCACGTAGTGCGTGGTGCTAAACGTAGTGCTTCACCCACGTAGTACGTGGTGCGTGTTCCTCCCTTTGCGCTTCGGCGCTCGGCTAGTACCACGTCGACACGTTTGTCGGGGCGGCGGTTGTGGACTGGGTCCATGGCCGGGCTGAAGTCTGTTTTTTTTTCCAGATCCAACCCCTCCAACCAAGTGCCGTTCGGCATGGTTGTTCCCGTGTCGTCGTCTCCGCCGCTGTCGGCGTCGCTGCCGAAAGGGTTCTGCGGGCCTTCGCTCGCCGATCGCTCTCGCGATTCGCTACGGCGGCGGCTGTGGCTGCGAGAGCGCAGTGTGACTGTCACACGTTCGCCCCGCAACTTGCCTAGGTTCGCCTCCGCGTCTCGCATGGAGAACATTTCGCTTTTGATTTCCTCCATGTTCTCCTTGAAGAACGCTTTTGGGACGGCACTGCTCCGCTGCTGTTCAAAGCCGTCACGATGGCCTTCGCGGTCTTCTTCGCGAACGTTTTGAACAAGGCCGCCGTCTCCGGCGGCTCCTCTGAGGACTCTCCGCTTTTGTCGGCGAAGTCTACGGAGTCCTCCTCCTCTTTCTTTTTGGCGTCGAGATCCGCCTTGCGCTGCTTCTCTTCTTTTTCGAGGAGCTTTCGGCCCTCCTCCTCGTGCGCCTTGCGGACCGACGTCCACGGTGTTTTGGCCGGCTTCACGTCCCAGTCGTTGAGCACCTCTCTGCTGGTGCGCTCGATCAGGTAGCGGGCGACCGCCTCCTTTTTGGCGGTCTGCGCCGGCACTTCCGCCAGGTTCAGCTGCGGGCTGTCCTCCCGGAGCTTTCGTTTTTCGGCGAGCTTCGCGCCGGCTTCAAAAGTCTCTTTTTTAATCAGAGACTTCGAGGCCCAGGGTTCCGCCGTTAGTTCCTCGGGGTATGCGCCCAACCACAAGCGGAACCACATCAAGGCGGTGCCCTGTTCGGTTAGGGTTCCATCTTCCCCCACGAAGCGCGGGCTCTCCAGGTCTTTTTTGACCGTGTCGATGAATTCCGTTTCCGGAAGTTCACCGACCATCTGTCGGAGTGCCGCAGTCCAGTCCTGGATGTTTTCGCAGACTATGAGCTTATCCTCATACTGCGTCTTCTCCTCCAGCTGCTTTTGCAGCGCCTCCATGGCCTCGGCCATGGAGGGGTGAAACAGTGATCCGTCGATCAGTTTCAGAAGGGCTTTGCCCTTCTCGTCGACGTCCTCGCTCCCCACAGGATTTTTGCCTGTGTGGATGGCGAGGCCTCCGACGCTTTTTGCGGAGGTCGTTTTGTTTTTTGTTTTTGTAAGCACCAGAGTGCGGGGGCACTGCTAGTTACTGGCTTCTAGGTTGCGATTATACGCGCACAGAAAGTCCCTGGATTTTTGGGAAAAAGAAAGATTTTTAAACCTGCCCAAGCTAGATTTCAGCTTGAGGCTACGCTAATGTGCTGCCACAAGCGCCAAACCCCCGCGGCGATTTTTGCCCCGCGAGGGGATGGCGCGCCGCGCGCGCGGCGGAACTCGATTTTTACGAGCTCCCCAGCACCCCCCCACTGGGCGCCACGCGCCTGCCCACCGCACCGCCGGAGGGCGCGTTGGCCTCCTGCGGCCTACGCGCGAGCGCTCTGGCCCGTGCGCCGGCAGCTCGCTCCGCTCCGCTCCGCTCTGCATGTGAACTCCGCCCCGTGGGTGTAGCATTAACGCTCTCACCCGACCGCGCCCGAGCCTCCTGTGGAGGCGCGAACCGAGGTTCGCCTTCGCCGGGATGCGCCATTGCATCGACCAGCGGCGTCGCGCGTGAGTGCATTTTTTGCACCGCACGCGACGGGGTTCGCGGGCCCCGTTGCCCCCAACCCTCTCCCTAGTTGGTCCCTCAGCCGACATTTTTTGCCGACTGTCGTCCAGGAACCTTCCAGAGAGCGTGTCTTTTCTCTCACCTAAGTTAACTCGCCAGCTAGTATAATCACTTCCCCCGCAAGCTCCTCCAGTGCATAAATTTTTACCTGCAGCTGCGTCCTCGCTCAGATAGTGCCAAGGTGCCTCGAAAAAAGTGGATAAGGGAAAAAATCCACCTACGCCTTCTTCGTCAAGAAAATAGCTCTCCTGCATCTTAGAAAGGTGGAAAGGGAAACAGGGGCTGCAAGCAAGGGTGGAGCCCTATAAGTACTGAAAGGATTTGTAGTTCTAGGTAATGAGGGGCTGGAGGATGAAGGAGAATGAGCCCAGAAACTCCAGAAGCTGGTGGCCGGATGACTTCATCAAAGTAGAAAGCAGGTTCTGCGAGGACTCTCGTAGCAATAAGGTCGCAGGTGGAGATGAAACTCCCTCATCAACTAGATGGGAACATCAAATGAACATGAATTCCAATTCAAATCCTCCGTCCAAATCCATAAGGGAAGACGAAGTGGCTGGTGCATGATTCTCCGGCCCATGATGTTGCTGCAAAGCAGCTGCGAAAAAGCATGCTCGTTCCAACAGGAGGTGAGCTCCTAGGTACAGGACCATTGCTATCCATCTCGGCCATCGTTTCGAAGAGAGTATCAACATCCTTTGAGTCTTACTTTTTGAAGGTGTGTCGTATTTTTTGTTTTAAAAACTGCAACTTAGGATGTTTTTCTTAAGACTTGTTTCTCTTTCTGGTTTTCATTACAACTTTGGTGGAGCGGAGGCTGGGAACTTCTGTATTTCGTTTTCTGTTTCTACTTGTACTATAATAGTATACAAGTTTTCTGGAGAGGAATACTTATGCATCGTAGTCAAAGAGATAGGAAGCGACCTTTTGGCTGGGGTTGCTGAGCGCGAGTCGGGCGCTTGCTGTGGGCGACTCATCTCAACTACAACATGTGTACCTTGGTACGACAGTAGTTACAGCCGAGCGATTCCGTTTCCGTACAGATTTCATTTTTCGGTTGTAACCGATAACTTTGGTGAACTCTGTTTGTCCACAAATCGATCTGCCTCTGTTGAACGTGCACTCACCGACTTGTTTAGTTTCATCCTTTTCTTCGATCTTTTTAACAGACAGATTAGACTTTTAGATTCACTTTATCGTCTCATCTCCGTGTTCACCACAGCCTTCAGCTTCACAGCCTTCAGCTGTCAAATTCATCATGTCAAGAGCTATCCAGATACTATCCTGTACCTGTAGTAAGTCGAGACCTTTTGACTGAGTCCATGCATCGTCTTCATCAGTTTCACGATGAGTTCATCTGCAGAGGAGCACAAGTCCATGATCTTGATCTGCAGATGCAGAGGACACGGGTCAGAGGCAGAGGACGAGAGCCTAAAAATATTCCTAGAGTTTCAATGTACTAAACCATATGCATATTTTTCATCAAGACCACGAGGATGCCTCTCCAACATCTTTCCTCACGATCTGCAGAATATTGGCCATCTTCATCCACACCCTTTGCTCTGCTGTCCGTAGCATGTAGTCGTAAGCACATTGGAGATATATGCACATTGATGAAGCTTATTTCTAAACGTCGGTGCTTCTTCCCCTTCAACATTCTGGATTTGTTTAAGTAAATTTCAGCTCCTTCATCCGCTAAGGAGTGCTGCTGGGACAATAACAGTGTTGAGTCTTCTACACGTTCATAGTCAGACTGTAGTTCTAATGTCTCTTGTATCACCATAAACGAAAGCTGCTAGTTTCCGTCGTCGCAGGATCTCCTCTGGTGGCATGTTTAGGAGTCGCTCCAGCATCAAATTCGCATCCCGAGTCTTCCAAATGCGTTCGGGGATACGTATTATGATGTCATCCCACCGTTGCTTAGAAATAGTATGATCTACTTACTTAATGTTACTTTTAGTTATAATTTCGACGAGTACTCTTTGTTTCTCCTGCATCTAATAGTAGCTGTAAGTGGTAATGGTATAGCGTCTTCCTCCACAAATACTAGATCTACTTGTAATAGTATCTCGTATAAGCTATATCGAATTGTGAGTTTCGCGAAGTTATGCATTCCTTGCCCGAGAGTCTGGCTTTTTTTTGAGCATGAAGACAGACGAAAGACGGGCGCACGACGATGGTTTTTTTATGCTTGAGACGATGAGAGAGACAAAGAAGCCAGGCAAAGAACGTAGACGAAGAAGCGAGTCGATACATTTGATTACCATCTTTTTGTTAACTTTCTCTTTGTTTTCGATCCGTCGGCACTTCGTCGCCTATGGCTGGTCTCTTTTCTGCTTTTTTAGGCGTCACATCTACGTAAGGCGTAGAGTGACGCAAGGCCTTGCGTTACTCTGCTGATGGTCTAGCATGCGCATGCTCCCGCTTACGGCGCTGCGTTCTGCCTTTTTTTTCATAGGAAACAGAAAAAAAATCTCTGCTATCTTATCAAAAAACTAAAGCCGGCGCCTTCGTTAGTTTTCGTCTCCGCTCTGCGTCTCTGCGTCGTGTTTCTCTCTCGGTCGAAGCGCTTCCAGTTTCCATGGCCCAGCCCTCTAAGGCTCTCCCTCTTTCAGGTCTACGATCTGCTGACGCAGTTGGTAGCCGCAGCACCCGCCAAGGAGTGCGCGACGTCAGCCACCACCCGCACCCACAAGGGTGGCGATGCCTCTGCGCTGAAACTCGTGCGCAGTATGGGCGAAAATAAATCGCAAGTCCATACTGATTTGCTCACGGAGGTGCCGGACGTGCTCCGCCGCGATTTTTTGGAGAAGTATGAAAGTGAAAAGCTGGGCGCTGCTGCGTACCAACCACCCCAAGCCCCTACGCAGCACCGCACGGATTTGCCTACTTCCGACCCCTCTGCGCTTTCTTCGTCAGAGCTCCCAGCGAGCTCAGGCGGCTGCTGCCGGTAAGTGTCGAACTCTTTGCGTGAGAGGTTACCCCATACGTAACCGAAAAGCTTGAACGAAAGGAATTCGTCACATTCATACCCCGCCGCGTTTCCATTCCCAGCAGGTTCTTCTTCCGATTGATACCAACACCGACGCGGAAGCACTCAAGCAAAGAACAGAACAAACCAACTTCGCGATCAGCGAATCGCCCAAGGCTACCGACCACGACGAGGCGAAGCGCTAGCACGAGCAAAGCTATGAAGGCCCAAGGCGTTGGGGAAAAGCCTGCCCCTATGAAGAAAATGGCGAAAGTGGGCAACCCAATGAAAAAAAACACAAAGCAACCGAAACAAGCAACGGCGAAGGCTGCCAAAGAAAGCACCGAAGAAGGCGGCCAAAACACCGGGGAAGGCTGTCAAAAAAATGATGGCCATGGAAGCGGAGTAGCTTGCTACATAACTTCCCCACTGTGGCTCGCATCGCTTTCGAAAGCCAACGGTAGGCGCACTCTCATCGGTTTCCGACTTTAGAGCGCAAGGCATCACTGACTTCAGTAAAATAAAAGCAAATCGATCAAGTTCGACGAGAATCAAAGAGCGGCCGCCGGGTTGATGGCTTTTGTTTTCCATCCATCCAAGTAGAGGCCTCCAATTGAATATCGAAAAAGCGCGCAGGTTATACGTACAAGAACAGTAAGCGAGTGCCTCGCTCGGTGATATATTAGAAAGAGCGCCAGTCAATCACTGCGGGCGTTATCCTTTATGAATTGCATGGAGAGCCCCCAGACGGACCCAGATTCAATTATGGCGCCACAGTTGTGACGAACTTCGCACACGGTTAAGAATCCAGACCAACACGAACGCCACAACAAAGCCACGGCAGGCCGGTGAGCTATCAGCTTAACCAGTCCACAGCATACCATACGCATGCCATGCGCTTCTGGCAGAAGCATCCAAATGTCACGGCGCCAAATAAGGCCGCACAATCAAAGGAGAAGCCTGCTCACATCAGCGAGGCGGCATCTGCATCATCTGGCTAATGCGTCTAGCATTGCGCGCGTGCTCTCTTGCATTTTTTGCAAGCGACGCCATCGGCGTCGACAGTTCAGCCGATGCACTGCGCGCGACATGGGAGGAGCTAAACCGGACAAAAAAGCAAAATACTAAGGCCACAGAGTGCGCGAGGGTTGCGCGCTTCATTGTTATGCCATCGAGGTCAGGCCTGGCCTCTCTTTTGCTCTCTATGCATCGAATTCAAATGCTCCGCGTTTTCTTCTGCTTTCATTCTTGTCATGTCTTTGCTGCAAGTCATGCCATCAGCGTGCTTTTTCCGGGGCGAAACAAAGATGCCACACATGCGCCGGCGCTAGCTGAACGGGAACGACGACGGAGACACTTGCGGCAAGTTTCTTTTTGGAGTTGAATACTTACCAAAGAAAACAGAACACCAGCCCAGCCATGCTGCTGGGATGATCTTCACGGGCGTGAGCACTATCCACGCATGAGCATGAGATGAAGCACGGGAACACCATGGAAAGTGGGCACTACTGTGCTACCATCAGCCACATCGCTCCAAGGTTTTTGCTGCTTCGTCAGTGTTAGCGTGTAGGGTTCTCACCGCATCGATCTACTTCTAACTCGCGAGCCAGCGAAGTCGTGCTTCTTAAGCACTCGCTTCGCTGATAGCAATCCTAAAACCAGTGGAACCAACCAGACCCGAGCCCGTCGCTCGCTTTGGACTATGCTACTGCTTAGCTTTAGCCGCTGCGGGATTCAATAAGCCACGGCCACGAACTCAAAGCGATAAGCGCAGCGCCTGTCTTACGGTAGAAGGCAGAAGGTAGCCTTGCAGCAGTGCAGCACTTTGGCCCCCCTTCAGGCTACCCCGTTGCGCGGTTTTTGTATCGTGGAGAAGCATGGCCAAGCTCCGCTCCCCGCGACGGTTTCGCCAATATCTGAAACAGCGCAACCCGCTACCTTCTCAATTCGTTTGGCGCAAGCCAGCCAAAGTGCTGGCTTATCGAATCCAGGCAGTCCGTACGTGCTACACGTTTGCTCCCTATTAATTCGCTAGCCAGGTCCTCTCCTTTAAGTGTTCCCTCTGTGTGAGGCGCTTTGGCAAGTTCTCACTCTCTCCCTCTCGATCGTGGGGCGGTCGCTGTTTTTGTTTTTCTGATTCGCTCGGCCTCCAAGATTGTTCCAATTCTTGCTGCCAGCAAGCTCTTCGAGGTTTTCACTGCAGTGGACAAGCAACACAGTGGCAAGAGCTAGGCTGGGCCTCTCGCGTGTAGATACTGGCCAAAATTTTCGAGCGGGTGCGCTGTCTCAATCTGGTGCGAATTATCTTGCGCGCAAGAGTTTGCAACTCCTTCAAAAATGCCGCACGCAGCAACTGTCTGCAGCAGCACCAGACCCGCCTGGTTCTGAACGTAGTGGCCTTTCTTCTGCTGTGTAGCAGTTTCCAACTTTTTCAGCAGTATACTTCTGAGGCTTCGGCTATTGCGTGGCTACTGTGTGACTGACTGAAGACGCGGCGCATATCTCTCACGCGCGTCGCGTGCAGTCAGGTCGCGCCGCCTGGGTTCTTTTCAGTTGATTCGTGTGGCGGCTCCCTGCTCTGACGCGTGCAGCCCTTTGGCGATACTTTCACGCGCGACGCTTGTCGTCAAAGCAGCGCACTTCTGTAAGTATAACTCCCTTCAGTTCGGACCCACGTTCTTGCTGCCAATCGTTGGCCGCTTCCAGAAAGTAGCGGGTAAGTTTATCCCTTCCTGTCTCTGCAGTATTTCCCTCCTCCCTCTTCTTCCCCTTTTTCCTTAAAGTCATGCACTTTGCCAGTATGTCAGAGCCTGGCGGCCTTGTTTTCTAAGTCTAGACCTTATACTTACACGAGACAGCCCGGAGTGACTTAATAAACTTAACAGCAGCGCAGGGATGTCGTCATCCCTGCGCTAGCCTGTGATATTAA
>CAJINU010000126.1:8704-187144 GCA_905178165.1 Amoebophrya sp. A25 | reverse complement strand
ATATCTCTCACGCGCGTCGCGTGCAGTCAGGTCGCGCCGCCTGGGTTCTTTTCAGTTGATTCGTGCGAAGGCTCCCTGCTCTGACGCGTGCAGCCCTTTGGCGATACTTTCACGCGCGACGCTTGTCGCCAAAGCAGCGCACTTCTGTAAGTATAACTCCCTTCAGTTCGGACCCACGTTCTTGCTGCCAATCGTTGGCCGCTTCCAGAAAGTAGCGGGTAAGTTTATCCCTTCCTGTCTCTGCAGTATTTCCCTCCTCCCTCTTCTTCCCCTTTTTCCTTAAAGTCATGCACTTTGCCAGTATGTCAGAGCCTGGCGGCCTTGTTTTCTAAGTCTAGACCTTATACTTACACGAGACAGCCCGGAGTGACTTAATAAACTTAACAGCAGCGCAGGGATGTCGTCATCCCTGCGCTAGCCTGTGATATTAAACTATATCACTTTCTTAAAAGAGTATGCTCGGTGGTACTGGTAGGTGCTTCCTACTTCTTCGTGTTCCTCTACCTGTACCTCCACGCTTCCTTGTCCTCCTGAGGGCATACCTAATAGATCCTCGTAGGGTAGGGAGACGCCGTCAGAAATCAGCACAGGAATGGCGCCAGCTGCCAAAGCCTCCTGTATCCGATACATGGCCCTACCATCACCCCGTGGAAGAAGGGGAATCTTAGAAGTAGAAGACCCTCCACCACGATCAAGTCAACTACGACTACGTCTACAGAATGAAAGAAGAAGGTCGCGAGATTAGAAGGTCGCCGCGAGATCTTGAGTACTAGAAGTCGAAGTCTACTTGTGCATCTTCTGCAGAAGCAAGGAGGCGATATTACGTTCTTGTACTACCGGGGCCGGGTCAGGCTCAGGTTGCAAGCTGGTCTTCTACTAAGTGAGTCCTCGGGTCGGAGTCGGTGCCACAAATAAGAATTCCGTGCGCTATGATAATTCGTCACCTAGCCTCACACCGCTCTTAGTCTTAGTTGTCTTACTTTGTCTTAACAAAGGTGGTAGGATAGGATAGGAGTTAGCTCACCTGTGGCAAGGTAAGCATATAGGCTTGAAGATGGTGTTCGAGAGAATACGATACCAATTTTTCATCGATCCTCCAATAGTATCTATCAGTACAAGTTGTGGCTCTCTACTCCCTCTCCAGTGCTACTTCATCCACCTCTGAAACAAGGAAGAACAATAAAAACAAGCCAGCAGCCAGGTTCTTACAACTAAAAACCTGGCTTGTAGAATCTACAGACTTAGACTAGTAGATCTAGATCTAGTAGATGCATGATGCAGGGATATTATGAAAAATTCTTCTATTCTGGAAACCAGTTCATGCTTGCTACGTGGTCGTAGGTGACTGCTAGGAAAGCGAAAGCAAACACCTGGGATGGGATGAATCAATCGATTAGGAAAGAAAACTTGGGCGGGAGATCATGATTATGCTGAAATTGAAATCTATTTAAATATGAGTCCTGGACCTGGGAAGGGAAATGCGCTCCTGCAGACCTACTCCTACCTCCATATATAGAAGACCGTCTACTTACTACCTAGTACTTCAAATAGATCAACCAACGTTGGAAATTATGATACCTACTATGACGTACAAGGATATTAAGGATAGGATAGGAGTCGGCTCGCCTCGTTAAGAATTACTTGGTCATGATGGATGAATGTGAATCGTGCGTGATCTTATGCAATATGCTGACAGTGACATGACATGCTCTTCGTCCAAGGGATCATAGCAGGAAAACTTTGATGGGTGTAGCCACTACGAGAAAGAAAATTTATGACATTTTATAAATACTGAATGATCTTGATCTGTTATAAATGTTGAGTAGATGACGGCGCCAGGGCACGGAAAGGGAAATCGAAATCAACTGTCATGCAATATTTTCTCGTCTTACATTATGATTATGAGCATCAACTACATCGGACATCTAGTATCAGAACTACCTACTTATGCACTTAAACTCATCGTCTAGCAGTTTCTGTCTGTCTTCTGTCAGTCTTCGAGAACTACTACTAAGATTATGAGACAGAATGATGATCTTCTACTTCGTGGCTATCATGGTGGCTAAAAATATCTGTACACCCACACAAGGACAAAGACAAGGAAACGAGACTAGTACTAGAACTACTGCTCAGAGAAGTTCTTACTTATTCTAATTTTTATCGTCAAATGAGATTAGGAACTTTTAAGCACAACAAGTAGCTTTCTCAGTTGCAACTGGTGCAGGAACTTTTGCCCGCTCCTCCTTTCGATCCCACGCGAGCAGCATGCTGTTTTTTAGAGCTGCTCTTGATTCTTCTAAGAGTCGTGAACGTTTCGACATGAGCATGAGGGAGCCTCATTTTGAATAAACGTTTCTAGTTGGTTCGGTGTGAGCGATGGTAGGAATTATAGACTTCTTGTTCGTAGGTGTAGGAAGGACTGATATCAAACCAGAAAAAGGCGGGTGCGAAAGGGTCCGCCTAGTATCTTCATGTGGAAACTAATACTAGGGTTGGGACGGCAGTGGCCTTAACTTGCCCTGCCTTGGTTGCCATTTCTGTTTCGTCTTGATTCCCCTTTTGTGTGACAGCCGTGGCACCCACCATCCCCTCCGCAACCTGGGGAGCCGCTTCTGGTACTGGCGGTTCTGATTTTGGGTCATGAAGATATGACGAATTAGAATTTTTAGTTGCATCATGGTGGTAGTAACCTTGTTAGCCTTTTGACCAAGCTACGGCTACCTACCATTAGAATTTTTACTTGAGAGTTGTAATGGTTGGTAGCTTGTTGTTGGAAAGTGAGATAATCTCCATCATACTCATTATCTAGTAGCTCTTTGATGCAATTGCCAGAAGTTGGATGTGATTCACTAGTTATTAGTTGACTTGTAGATACCTTTACCTTGTGGCGCCGCAGGGGCTCCGTCTGCCGACGAAGTTTCCACCGCAGGCACTCTGTTCTCTCCTCCCGTTGCAACTTCTTCCGCGCGAGGCGCGGGCTGTGTTTTAGAGCTTTTTTCGATCACGTTCATCTTCTAGTGACTCATTTAACTCTATCATTCAAAAATTTGTAGGAGTTCGTTGCTCACGACAAAAAGCGATAGAGCCTGCCCCATTTACTTGAAAAAAAAACTAACTTCCCAAAAGAAAAATTCCCAGGTAGCTGTTCTTGTTAATCGTGACCAATGTTGTTGACCTTGACTTCCTAAGTTTATAATTGTTAGCACCAGCGGGAGAAGACTTCTGCCCCTTCGCTTTCCCACATTGATGAAATAGGCCATCAAAGGTAAGGAAGTATAAGAAAAACTAGGAAAAGTAAGGTCAAGAGGAAACAGATAGCGGAGGTCCTACTAAGCTTAAGTTGTTTCGGATCTGCCACTTGTGCCTCCTCTTGCGCGCCGTCCTCGTGCTCCGGGTCGTTTGGCGTGGCAGTTGCCGGGTCAGCCGCTTGCGGTAGTTTTGCTTCTGCGTGCGCGTGCCCTGGTGACATAATCAAGTGTCTGTGATCCGTAGTAATTATTAGGTTACTGTTTTGAAAAATATTTTTCAGTCGTATCTTAGACTCAGTCTTAATGTTGAACTTTGTTCAGTTATAAGCACCTGACTTGTAGTAGAAGAAGTATGTAGATACCTTCTGCTTCTGCTTCTGGCTCCACAACCTGAGGAGGAGGAGCTTCAACCTGCGATTCGGCGTCACTGTTCTTGCAGTTTTCCGGCTGATCATCCACAAGTCCAGCTGTGGTTTATTTTGGCGATGGAATCGATGTTCGTGGGTGGATGGATCGATGTTCATAATTATTGTCGTGAACAAGTGCATGTGCTAGAATCTGAAGAACTGTAGTCGTGTTTGTTCTTCATCATCTGCGTCCGCCTAGGATCATCTCATTTGTTTTTAGTCCTTACCAAAAATCTGCATCCTAAGGCTTAATATGTGGGTCTTCGCAAGCGTGCAAATAATAGCAGAGCATCTTCTTCACTTAATATACTTCTACGAACTGCCAAGAATGATCAGCCAGTACCGACACGGATGAGCATCCAATTGCACCAATCCCTGCGAAGTGACCATAATGTCACAAACCCCAATCTTGTAACTCTTTCCACGTTTGGTACGTTGGGAAACTGGAAGCATTAGACGATATTTTCATACATATACATATAGTGGTCCATTCATCTTGAAGTAGCAACCTGCTTCAAACAGGTTGTAAGTTACTCTTCATCATAATGTCTAACAAGAACTACACTGGTCAACAGATAGAACCTGAGCCGTCGGAACATTATCAGGGTAGAGGCTAATTACACGGAGGAGAGTATGCGCTGTCATCAGTTGAGCAATCCTAGACAGAGTATATTGCATATGGAATGGGGATTTTGCACATGGGGATCGATGTGAACCTGTTCTGAAAAAAAAATTTTTTTTGGGAATTCACTAGGTAGTTAAGTAACTGTAGGTTAAGTAGCTAGTTAAATTAGCTAGTAAGGAGGCAAGTGGTCTGGAAGGATCGCGGCAGCTGGAGATTGCAGGCAGCGGGAGCGTGGGCTTCAGAAAGACAGCTGGCGCATCCTGCTGAGATACATGACAACCTTTTGTTGCTCTTTGTGATGTCCCGGGTCAAAACGGTGGCGACACCTTAAGGAGGCAAGCAGAAAGCACCAGCGTGGCCAGGCGATACTCGGATGGTGCAAGCCACCGCACGTTAAGACCTGTGATGAGAGTTCTGATGCAGCTTGGTATCTGATGATGTAGGAAAGAGAAACAAGATCCGAGCCCGTAGCCAATCAATTGCAATGTTGTTCAGAAGAATGAGAGAACGAGTGAGCAGATCTTTCTAATCGCGTCGATGGAGCCACTATGAGGCTGTATGGTAGAGCCACGAGGATAACCGACGAGAGATATGGGGACTACCTGATTGCAAGTAGCTCTCACGAGAACCAAACTTGTCCCAGAGTCGTCGGCAATCGAGCATCATTATGAATCGGCTAACATCGTCAACGCATTTCGCTCATGCTCGAATATATCGCTCTACCAACCATCGCAACTTAAAGCAGGAAAACCACCTTTCACCCGAATGCCATTGCACTGGTTCCACCTGTAGGAGTAAGAGTTTAGTCAGTTGATATATAGTCACGAGAATTCAAGTCCATAACTCCTAGGAAGGACATCATAATCACAGTAGAAGCTTCCTATAATGTTCACGGCGACGCCTTGATTGACCGTCGCAAGCAGGCGCATGCGGATCCGCGTCTCTCTGGAGAGTACAGAAGAAGCAAGTAGACCGGGGCCATCAGCTGTCCACATTGGACACAAGAATAGAGACGATGGCAGCATTGAAAAAAGCCACGATCGAAGAAGACGATGGGCAAGGCTCGACAGACCACTACACGCAAGGTGGAGGCATGGGGAAGAAGGCGTCTCGAGAATGCACTAGGACCCTCCATCGAAGTGTCTTGGCTGTCAGAAGCAAGTGCAGACGCAGCCATCCGACCACGTCAGGCGCGGGCCGGTGGCTACTTGTCGGCACAGCTGAAAACGAATATGAGCAATGACTTTGCTGCATTTCGTCGGGCGTTGAAGCACTGCGCCACTCACAGCCGCAACAAGTATCACCGCATGCTCCTGCTCGGTGTGAGCAAAATGAAGCCCAGGTCCATCTTCGTGCTCAATATTCATCGAGCGAGAGATTACTCTACCATTGACTTCGGAGCCAAGTCGCTCTGGCATGGCTATGAAGCTGCACGCAATCTGGTCACGGAGACACACAGAAGCCAAGGAGGAACAAGTCGCAGTGAGTGCCTTTATGGGAGCATCGCCGCCTCCTCTCGCCTCGTTGAAGAAACGGCAAGATCGGCCTTTCGAAAGGCATTGGGCAAAGCGGGAACCTACACTGCACCAGGAGACCACGAATTCACAACCGTGGACGGGTTGCTCTACCTAAGTGGCCAGGCGTCTGCCCTTCGAGTCCAAGAGAAGGTCCTCAAACAACACAAAGGGCGAAGCGGCAATCTGCAGTCCGTGAAGGCGAACTTGTTGAGGTTAATAAGATCTATATACTTACTTCAAAACATGACGAATCAGAATAGAAATAGCAGGGAAGCTCTTAAGTTGAATGCTTTTGAACTACTTGTGGAACAAGAATAACTTTCGAGACCAAGGATGGCCATCTCGTCAGCCACACTGGCCTACTGGGTGCCAAAAGAAGGGCAAAAACTTGAGAAACTAGCAAAGTCTATCATACCACATACATAACGGCATCCATCTGATTCCCTTACCATCAACAGGGCAAGTGGGCAGGGATACACGACCAAGGACTTCGATACCTTGTTGCTCCACCTACGCAATGGGACAGACGCTCGAGGCGAAGACATAGCCGGATCATACCTCCTCCCGACTGCCGAACTCGCCGCAAGAGGCTACTTGCGTGCAGGGTACCTAGTCGTTCATGTGTGAAGTACTTCGTCAATTTTCGCACCAGACTAGACCAATTCTCTACCTTGCACATCTTCTTACTTTGCAGCCCATTACGAAAGTAGCCGACCCTAATCGAGCACCACGCTTCTCCCTAGATGAATTGGCTAACTTCTATCCTTAAGAATCTTCATTCTCCGCTTCACACAGAGATAATCAATCTACTCCCAATCACCACTACAGAAACAAGCCTGGAAGAAGCTGCATATACCTTTATCCGTCGCCTCTTTTCCCGGGCCGTCACGTTGCCGACTGGGCTTCGAAATATTTCGCTCCAGTAGGAAAAAGCTTCGGCTTACTCCTGCGAAGCATGGCTCCAAAGCCTTAGGCCAATTGCGATAGCGCCGTCCGGTGAGAAGGAGAGGAGGACAAGCTCTGCGACCATGCTGCCATTCTTTTGCATTATGGATTTCCATCTCTTCTAACTATGGAATTCGTTGGACAACCTCACACAAAGTTCACGACCACCTTTTGCACTTCTAGCTTTACCTAGAGAGGGAGAGTCTGGGTCCCATAATTGACATCAGAGCCAGAGCCGAGACCCTGTCGAAGTGCTCTACTTAGCTGGGCCCCCAGGCTTCTCTACTCTACGATGAACCAAACGAGCGTCAGAATATAAGTAGCACGCCCTTCGACTTTCTTGCCTGAGTGTGTACAGTGAGAGCTGCAGAGAAATGGCGCTGCTTCCTTGCTAACTATGGAAACCCTTCAGCATGATCACCTTTTTCTAACGACAAATGTGAAGCATTGGGGATCGAGCCAAGTGACGTAGTGGCGAGGGAATCTGTTGCAGTGGGCTGTGCTTTTAGCTCATGACATTCCAGGCGGACCTTCTTTCGATTGCGTACACATTCAGGGACTTCTATGTTGATCAGATCAGCTCATTGGAATGGACGAAAGATCTTGCTATCGACTTCGGAAACTTTCATTCTGTGAAATTGCTCTTGAACTCTTTGTATACTTTCTACTTGGTACTAGACAGAAACTTGGGCATAGATTTAGCAGTTAAATTTTTCAGCAATAGATAATTTCATACGCCATAGACTTGGGCGATTATACACTCGGGCACTGCCGAACTGGACTGAAACTAATTTTTATGGTAGCAACTTTACATATCTTTGCAGAGTACGCGAGTGCTGATATCAATGACAATAACCTGGGGGATCAGCTCAAGCTATGCTATAGCTGTGACATATTTGAGGCATGCACCTAGTGGGATGCCAGTGCAAGACGATGACTACATAGGTTATGGAATTACGTGAGTACTATGATGATAAATATACAGAAAGCACGGATTACATGTAGGGGCTCTTGTTTCAAGATGTACTATGCTGGGGAGGGTTTATGCTCATGCTAACTAGAGGTCGCGGACCCCTGCCACTTCTGGGCAAATATCGATGTCAAATGGATTTACGTCACATGTATGGTTTTCCTTGAGATTATGCTCCATGAATTGCTCACGAATGAAAGGCTCGATTGCCTGGCCGCTCATCGTCCGCACTGGATTTACGCCATTCTTGAGAGGTCGCTCCACCGAGTCGTCGTAGATTAGCTTCACTTTTGTGCATTCGACACCTTTAGTGCGTCTGAGGTGGCTGCGGTAGGTAGCAAGAGAGGCTCCGCAGCCCTTGCATGATATGGCACCAACATACGCAGCAGCTTGTCGACCAAGTTCAGTCCTGGCCCTGATCTCCTCGAGCTCTGCTTCTGCTGCATCTTCCTCTGCGAAAATGTCTGCCGCAGCAGCTGCTTGCGCATTTGCCGCTCCAGCATCGTCTTGACGAGCTCGTTTTGGATTAGGTCCACTGGATTTCGGCACTTCCCACATGACCTCCTCCAAATTCGCAAAAGCGCCATTTCTCCTGGACCGCTTGTTGACCAGCCTCACACCTGCTGCGCTGATGGTTCGACCTTCCGGCGGAGCGTCTACTATGAAGTACCGGACGAGTACCCTGTATGCGGCAAGCGGAAGATCTAATGCTAGATGTTGGAATGATGGACTAATCGTCAGCAACAGGCGCTGCTGCTGCTCGGCACTCATCCCACGGCACCGCTCAAGCAACATGTCTTTGGTGTCAAAGTCTGCGCCCTTCTCGGTGAACCAGACGCCTTCCTCGCTGAACTCGAGGTCGAAGGGTCCACGGTTCAGCTCCGCATTGACGAGATCCGTGACCACAGGCTCCCATCGTGATGCATCAGCAGAGCCAGAACGAAGCAACCACTTCCCAGGCGTTTGTCGGCAGGGTTCCATCGCAAACGCAACAACGAGGCCTGCCACTGGCCACGCTATGAGACTGCAGGTGTCGCCACGCTTGAGCGTAATCACTCCTTTGTAGCCCTGGCGTGGTAAGAGTAGAGCCTCATGCAGCAAGTTGGCGATCCACTTTCTATCTTTGATCTGCTGCACCGAGTGTCCGTCTCTGGCGCGCTGCAAAGCCCAACGGGTCCGCAATGCGCGTGATCCGTAGTTCGACCAGATCGTTCCACTCTTCACATCTTCATCCTCCAATAAGTCGATGGCCTTTGTGAGTTTCTGCAAAGCTAACGTGCTCAGGTTTGCCGCGCCACCAACCGCTGCCGTTCGGGTCGCCTTCTTCACGATGGGGTCTGCTTTCTTGCGGTCGCGGTATGGATAGCAAGCTTTCTTGATGTGCTGCAAGCCAGCTTCTCTGTCGGTTGCATCTGGAAGACTTTCTGAGACCTGCACGACGGCTTCTGGGTCCCAAGGATGAAGCGAGTCATCCGTTTGGCCAGCGTCCATGATCGGACATGGCAAGCTCTGGCCAAGGCTCCACTCGTGTCGATTCATGATGAGATACGATGGGTTGGTTCGCTTCTTCGCTGGTGCATTTGCTGTGGCCCAATGCAGCTCATTGTGCAACTCGGATCCAGGAAAGCCATACAACGAACACGCGATGGAAGTGGCTGTTTTCGCGGGACCACCTGGAGAATCGATGTTGTTCAAGTACTCAGTCTCGAGACGAGCGAAAGAAGACGCAGGCCTATCGATTGCTGCAGCAGCAGTCTCGTACTCTTGTCGGGTGAAGTCGTGGAGCTCGACTCGCTTAAACGTTTTTGACGACCACAAGTTCCAACACGGATCCCACAGCTCCCACATGTAGTGCACCGAAAGCTGGGGAAGGATGAGGCGGATCTCATTCCAATCCTCGATGTTTCGACAACCGGAGAGGAGATCGCAGAACAAGTACTTGAAGATGGTGCCCAGCTTCACTTCGTGTATGAAATTCCAACGAACGATAGGGCATCCACGTTGTACGTTCAACAGCTTTGCCAAGTCAGACTCGAAGATGACCTCCACCTCTCCCGGCCTCAGCTCATTCTTCTGCTGCACTATTGCCAGAACAAGACAGTGGTACTCGTACAGAGCTCGCGTTGCTCGTAAGTGTGCTGTCGCGCTGTCCACAGACACCTCCTCAATCGCCTTCTGCAGTCGGTGTGTGTGGCCGTTCACGTCCGCTTCTGGTAAGTCAACAACTGAGGTCACGATTGGTACGCCATCGCCACCAGCTGTTGCGGTGGTTCCCCAAGGGACGAAATTGACCTCGATACTCTCGCGATCCAGACCCGCCAGCTCGTCTCCATCGAGCCGCTCGAAGAGGCCATTCTCGGGAGCAACAATGTCGTCGTTCGCCGAGCTATCGGAGCTCTCCTGTGGGTTCGCACGCGCCTCCAGGACTAACCGGATCTCCAGCTCTATGTCCTCCTGTGGACCGCGCTTGAGCTCCTCAAGAATCGCCCAACAGAGTGACCCAAACTTCTGTCTCCAAGCAGCGGCTGACCGATTGCCAAACCATCTCGACTCCAGCTCTTCCCACAGAGGCACGTCTGGTGTGATTTGGAGATCAAAATGACGCCAAACTGAGTCCGAAAGCTGCCTACTCTAATGCGCTCCTTGGCCACCTCAGAAGCCATCGGCGAGGCCTCGAAAAGGACCGCCTAAAGGGAAATGGTCGATTAGTGGGACCTATCCCGCACGGATATCCCTCTCAAAGTGGCCAAATGGGGATTTTGCACAAGCACCCGAAAGTTTTTGGTTCGCCTCCTGATTTTCGGAGCTTGTGCAAAATCCCCAAATGGCTCTCCCCAATTTTTATCCCCACTGTATGGTCCATTTGGGGATTTTGCACAAGCACTCGATTTTTTCCATCAAATTTCTGGCGACCCTCAAAAGTCACCAGAAAGTTGAGACGGTCAGAGCCGTCCTTTCCAGAGGACTGGAAGGACCCACTAATCTGGCCACGAATCGAGAAGCCAAGCCGCACTACATGACGCCCCTTTGGCCGAGCTGAACTGGCAGCCGACCATGGATCCTGACGAACAGGATCGAAGAACCAGAGATGATGCCTCTGAAGGTCAGGTCTGGTCAGCCGCATCTGACCCACCAACAAAGGCTCTCTGAGACGCTTCGATCTTGCCGCATCGCGAGAGCCAGATACCCTATCCCAACGACCCACAAACGGTCTGGCAGCAACCCACCCTGCTCGACCGCTGTTCCCGTGACGACGGCAACGCAGATTGCATTTTTCAAGGCGAATTGAGCGGCAAGAACCCTGGAAACAGGTTCCGCTCCAGTACGAAGCCAGAGCTGCGGGACGCCAGGTTGCTGGACTCAGACTGCCGAAGCCCCGGCAAACCCTGAAGCACCAACCTGAGAAGCCTGTCGACCCCGCTCACGTCGGCTTCCGGCGAGTTCGGTGACGCTGGTCCAGCTCTGAGGTCGCCACGCTGTGTTGGTGCAAGCTGGCCACTGTCTGATACTGGTCGCGCATTGAAGCTGACTACATCCAGGCAGTTTCAATGCCAACTACGGCAGCCCATGGCCAGGCCAACAGAGCGGCTGCGGCAAGTGCCGCGCTCCCCACATCTTGACGGACCTTCATCTGCAGAGCAACAACAAGAGAAGTCCAGAACTAAATGCATCAAATGTAAAAGGTGACCAGACGAGTAAAAACGTCTACCAGAAAACCAGAGCAAGAAGGTGTAGTACTCAATTTGACAGCGTCCCGCAGCTCCAGATTCGTCTCTCTGGTAATTGCTTCATGGTTCGATGGCATCACACCAGCCTCAAGCTGGTCTTGGACGCGCTTTTGCGCACGCTTGAACGCAGGAACAAGAGTCTCCGACCTCATAGGCCCACGGCGGAAAGATCGCGCAGCAAGCCGCATATCAGTGATCGCCTTCGTCTTATTGCAATGATTGCTCAGACGATGATGGACGCCGAACCTCAATCTCGTCCGCCCCACTCGTGACAAGCACTGGCATATTCTCATCTCCGTTTCACACTGATCCACCAAGAGATTGCAGATGACGCCACTTGCTGGCGCTGCTGGTTGACCGACAAGATTATCCTCAGGTGCTCCATAGATCAACCCCACTAGTTCTGGCGCATTCCTCTCAAGCAGCAAGAAGTGCCCCTGTAGTTCCTTTTTGTGTGCGGATAAAAAGCCCTTGCTATGCTCAGGAACTTCCACATAAGGCAGCGCAATCAAGTTTGGCGACGCGAACTTCTGTTGCTGACCATCGTGCAAGATGACCTGTCAGTTTTCCAGTCGGAGAGTGTGAAGCCTCTTACCGTCATGAGCAGACGTGGATCAGGCTGACTTGACTAAGAACAACACGCAACGTAGATCCGTCTTGAGATGAGGGAAGTAGAAAAGTGCGACGTCATGCATACAAGAACAACTACTGCAAACGAAGCTGAAAGGTTTAGAGTCTAGGTCGATACGTTGCAAGATCGCCACTTGGTTCGGAACTTGCTGGACTCGTCCATCCCGAGGGTAATACCTCCACCCCACTTAAAACGAATGACGGACTCCGAAACCGGCAAAATCAAGCTGGGGTTTATGATGTGCCGGAGACCAAATCGCGCTGCTGCCGCGCATCCTGCTGCCTGAACCTGAAGGTGTGGAGATGACAGCCAGATCTGAGATAAAGAAAGTGTGACCGTAAGACTTCGGCCTCATGCTGCTTATGAAGTTCAAGCCTAGAAGTCAAAGCCTTCGCTTTGTACTGATGTTTCTGCGCTAGATTCTACCCCAAGTGCATAAGACGCGTAAGCGTGGAATCTAAAAACCTAAACTGTCATACTCCAGTACCGATATACGCTCCCTCTGCTGCTGTTTAGTCAAGTCCCATGGCTTATAGCATAACTCAGTCTGCGATTGGATTTCGTTGATATTTGCGACGTCAAACTCGACTATCTTGGTAAAAGGAAGGGGCCGAAGCGCGTCAAACCCAAGGCGAGTCTTCACGAAGATGAGATATAATGCCTGTGGTGGAGGTGGTTATGAGCAGACAATTAGGTAAATGATTCTTGATTTGGATTGTTTGCTTCATCTTCATAAAACGCAGTGTAGTGCGACATACTTGGTGGACATTCTTCACTAGATTCTTGCGCCTAGTTGCTCAATGGCTGCCAACAGCACGGAGATGCCTAGCATGCGTCTTGGTTCAAGTAGGGAAGGCTATATGCCAGTGCCTCCTTTCTAAGCTTCTTGGAAGGTACCAAGCCGAAAGGCGTAAGCGTTTTTCCATCTGCAGAAGCGATAATGGAAGCCTCATCAAGATCCATGGGCTGTCGAAAAGCGTCCCAAGCTGGGGAAACTCGTGTGTCCCAGTTAGCGACGAGGCTGCGACTGGCGAGAACATCGCGAACGTTCAGGCGCCTCAAGAAAGCGATAGGGCGTCGATAATCAGACATGTTTACGGTGTCTCTTGAGATATGACTATTTAGCTGAAGCACTTTGCCACGCAAACAGAGTTCTAACTTCTTTTCGTTTCTTTTTCCAAGCATAACAAGAGCCAACTTCTTAGATCGATTCACCAGCATAATTTAGCCTTTTCTCGTTTTTGGTGACTCAATCGACAGCTTCGAGTTCAAGCCACGACTCCCTCAAGCCTCCCCTCATCTCTCAGCGACAGCGGAGTCTCTCATACGACGATAAACAAGCGCGAAACGATGCGAGGCGGCTAGCCCCGACAAATGGAGAAGCAGTTAGTATTATGTCACTGTCACATCTTCATCGTGTTTCCTCATTGTTCAGAAATAGTTTTTGTTCGATATGTACTTGCTTCCCAAGGTGCTGAATTTGTTGTCGTCGTACTTCATCCCACTATCTTCTTCTTCATGTTTTCAATCTTGTAGTAATTACTTGCATGCTGTTCGACCTGTATCCGTTGGCTCTTCTTACTTCTAAATATGAACTTTTCTGAACTGCTTCTTTCATCATTTCTTCAAACTTCTTAAATCAAGGATAGACTTCCCGTCGATGCTGTGATTGAAAATGGCCGGCATTTACCTACATCAAAAGAGAACGTGGCAACTTTGCGGCCACGTCGTAGACCTTCAAACTCCTTCATAATTCTAAATTCTGTAAGTCTCATATCATGTACTGACCAGACAAGTTCACTCCTGCCTCTCGAGGCCTAAGCTGGCCATTGCCTCATCAAAGAGGTTGTCACTTTCCTCCTTGGTCATTATGGCAGCAGCGCCCTTCTCTTCTGGGGCATCGTCGATCTGTGCGAACAGGGCTGCGGCTGCATCAAAGTCAGCAATCGCTGCAACAGTGGAACGGCGGTCAGTGCGCTCGCGATCGGCGTTTTTGGAGCCTGTTGGTAGAGGTGACAGATATGAGATCTATAGTAGTGAAAGCGTTATGAAGGGGGTACTTAGTTGGTGAAAGATGATTTCTTTTGAGTATGCACATCCATCTAAACTACATGGTCGCCAGATCTTCACTCTAGGAAGTTTGTTGAAAAATCGGAAAAAGTAGATATGAAGATGGAGCGTGAATTTTCTCAAATGAAATCTGTTCGCACAACATCTAAAACAACCTGTAGACAAACGTTACCAGCTGCAGCAGCAGCGCGACTGCGTAGACTGGTATCTGCCGGAGGCATAGCCATCGGAGCCGGAACATGGTGACCACCCATAGCCGGCGAGCCTGCAGTAGTGGGTGCCGCCAGCTGCGATCCAGCCGCTTGAAAAGCCGCGTTCGAGGTCGTGTTTGGCTGCGGCATGGCCATAGATCCCAGTGGAGACATCGCTCCCAAGTTTGCACCCATCTGGGACATCATGGCCTGCTGCTGCATCCGGGTAGCATTTTGCTGCTGTTGCAACTGGATCATGTAGTTCTGCATTTGTGCGGCTTGACTCTCAGTCGACGAAGCGGTCGGAGAACTGAAGAGGAGGATTTATGTGATTCGTTGTGTATTTCTCTTGGGTTTTAGTAGGGAAGGTGGAAGGAGTTGAATTTTCATAGACGTAGAAGAAGAGGTTATAGCTTCTCAGAAATCTGCATGAACAACCTGTATTGAAGTCCAGATGACACTACTCGGGATCCTAGCAAAAACCTAAATAGTCCAAATATATTACCCAGGACCCATTCCGCCAGTCATGCCCATGCCTCCCATGTTGTTCATCATCAGTGCTGGATTCATCGCACCCATGTGCATCATCGGGAGCATTGTGTTGTTTGCTGCCTGCGGCATGAGGCCGGCTGGATTGTAGAAGCCGTGCCCTGCGGCTTGAGGCATCGGCGGATTCGCCAGGACAATGCAGTCCGGCTCAGCATCCTTCTCAACGGAAGTGGCCTTGTCCATGAGGGCAAGCGCCTCCTGGCTTTTCTTAGCACGCTCTGCAGCAACAGCCGCACTCAGCTCGGCAGCATGCTTGGATATAGAGGAAGATGCAGAAGACGAAGCCTGCACACCTGTCTTATTCTCGCTGGTCTTCGCCTCCTCCAGTACAGTCGCCATACTCTTCATCGGAGGAAGGGACACGCCGTCCATAATGTTGAAGAGTGCTGTGCGGCGCATCTCCGGACTCACTCCACGAGTCACACAAGCCGTCTCGACTCGCGTCGCGAGTTCGCGCAGAGACAGCATCTTCTTCTGGTTCGTCGGCAGCTGCATGTTAAGAGATTCAGTTGAGTGCTTGTAGTGAGGGTTGATGATGTTTGTATGCTCTAAAAAGTGAAAGGTTAGCTATTTCAGTTTGCTCAAGCCAGACAAATGAAACTCCGGCTCTCATATGAGCGAAAGTGTCCGCAATTTCTTGAAGCTCTTATTATGAAGAAGGAGACAGGTTGATAGCAAGAGAAAACTAATACCGCCTTATCCGGTTCGTATCCAAGCCAATGAACGAACTCCGCAAAATGGTTGTCCTTCGCGCCATCAACTTCTCCCTCATTGCATTGCAATAGGAACGCCAAGAGGGCAACACGGTTGACCGATTCCATAGCACGCCAAGCTGCAAGGTGTTAAGGATATTCGTTTATATGGAGATGGTTGGACAATAAAGAACGGACTCGTCTAGAGGAGCACCCTGCCGACATCATTCGCCATACATTTAGATTTGGGAGCATAAGACTCATTGGACCTACATTGAAAACGTGAAGTACTGGGGTTTGCGTCCTTCTTCAGTTTGGTAGCATTCAGCGCCTCCTTGCGCACGTAGTTGGCCTTCTGGCTGTTCTTCAAAGCGTACTGGGTATGGCAAGCCTTCGCAAACTCCCAAAGCATGCGTCGAGATAGAGCGGGAAGGCGACCCATCAGGCGCTGCACCAAGTTGCGATCTTCATGGGTCACAACGTTATCTTCTTCCTTCGAGAAGTCTGGCATCTCTCCCTGAAAGGCCTTCATTTTTCTAGTTTCTTGCCTCGATGGTCGAACAAGGTGCAAAAGGGTGGAGGAAGTGACTTGCTGTGAGAAGTGGAGGCTTTGAGGATATTGAAGAAGAAGATGAGAAGTAAAGTCCAATATAACCACTGATTTCGACACTCAGATCGAGCAAACAAACGACCAGCGACCAGGGAAAGAAATTTGAACCGTTGTGCCATCAGTCGAAGGATCCGAACGAATAAAACAACTCGCCTCTCGTCAGCATCTCTCGGCTTCTTCGAAAAAACAGTTCCTCTGCAAAAAAAACGACGCGACCTTGTAGAACACGATCTTCTTCGTCTTCACCATCAAGAATCAACCATTTCTTTGACTTCTACATCGCAAAAAACAACACCGACAGCACAAGATATCGTTATGCAGCTCTCTGCTGAGGGTTCAGCGTTTTGACCCGGGACATCACAAAGAGCAACAAAAGGTTGTCATGTATCTCAGCAGGATGCGCCAGCTGTCTTTCTGAAGCCCACGCTCCCGCTGCCTGCAATCTCCAGCTGCCGCGATCCTTCCAGACCACTTGCCTCCTTACTAGCTAATTTAACTAGCTACTTAACCTACAGTTACTTAACTACCTAGTGAATTCCCAAAAAAAATTTTTTTTTCAGAACAGGTTCACATCGATCCCCATGTGCAAAATCCCCATTCCATAAGGATCTGCGTGGATCGTACTGTCCGACACACTCCCAGCTAGTCGCAGCCCACCTGCAGGAGCACCACTCGCAGCGAATGACGTAGCTCGGCTAGCTGATAGGAGTGCCTCGTCTGTCAGGGCGGCTGATGTGGAGAGACCCGCAGATCCTAGACCTCTGCCCACTCGTCCTGCGAGAAGCCCTAGCGCTGTGTGTTGCTGAAGACCATTCATTGTCCCTGCGACTCCTCCTGGGGTAGTCGCTCCTCCTCCTCCTGGAGTTGCAGTGTTTCCGCGAGAATATCTCAAATAAAGCCGTCCGCTTCTTTTCGAGCTCACCCAAAATGTACAGTCCATCTTCTGTAATGAGGCGCATCCTGGGTGCTTTTTCCCCTTGAAAAGCCTCTTCAGGATGCCTCAGAAGATGGAGAAGGGCAAGCCTTAATTCTTAATGAGAGTCTCGGGATCGCCTTCGGGAGTTCCCACAGCATCACTGCTTTCCTGCGGTGCGAACAGGACTCGGCGTGAAGCGGCCTCAGGAGCTGATGGACTGCCTATGCTGCTCTCTTCGTGGCGGAAGTTAGAGACAGAACTTATTCAACAAAGACTGAAAATTTTCTCAAATCATGACTTGAGTGGAATATCATTTTATATGACTCAAAGAATGAAAGAAGCTGCACAAGGAGCATCCTTATTACAGCAAGTACTATGCTCGGGTCCAGGTGAAACACAGACCAAAGAAATAGGATGATCAACCACACGACATCACCATGGTCCTACTTATAGTCTCCGCATCTACTTCGCGTTCCCTCCATGGTAGGCGTAGACCGGACGAACCTTCACTGCCTATCGGCCTGTCCACCTCGTCTCCCTCGTCTTCTTCAGGAACTGGAGGCGTTGGGCTGTCGAGCATGTGCATCGGACTCGGCGCTGCCCAAGGTGCTGGATAGCTTCGCTTTGCGAAAGCGGTACATCCGAGATTCAAGAACTCTTGCAATACAAGGACACATGATGACCACGATAATAGGCGGGGCGTAACAGGAACAGACCGCATGTGATGTCGTGCTCGTGTGCAAGAAGAGCAAGATGAATCAATATTCTTATGAGACGTCAATATCGACATGTTTTTCTTATTTGCTTGTTGACGAGACTAAAGGATGGATTCCTGTGGGATTCCTGTGGATCTTTCTGCAAAATCTAAGCAATAGAAGCACCAAATAGACGAGAATGGAGACGAGTGGAACCACCACAACGGGATAGAGGTCGAGAGTACTTAATCATCATGTGCTGAAAGTGTACTAGTATAATGCAGGATTTAATTGCGATGCAACATGTTGGTACTTCTACCTGTAAGTACTTAGAGGAACTATTATAGGGTTTCAAAATAGCCACACGACAGCTTCTCTCTCATCGCACATGCTTTCTTGATTCCTCCACTCAAAGTTCCCACTCAAAGAATATGCCAGTGTCCATTTCCTCTCCAGCTAGCCTCTCCATCTGAACATGCTTTCCGGACCCTTGCAATTTCAACGACGCAAGCACAGGTGGATACCAGAGTCTCTCCCGTAAATTCTATGTCAATGCAGTTTCTGGATCTGGTGCGTTACTTCTTCAAATAATTAGCGCATCTGTTATGCAGAAGCACATACGAGACGCATGCTTGATATAATCATCATAGGGAGGATGAAATGAAGAGGCTTGCAGACTTCAGGTGTCAAGCTGTCCTGTATACTTCTTGTGTTTCTCAATAAATTTATTACAAGAATATCTTTGTGTTTTGTCAGACTGTTGCAACACAGCCTGTATATTCCATGTGTTTCTCAATGTTACAAGAATATCTTTGTTTTTTGTCAGACTGACTGTTGCAACGCAGCTATGGAGGTCATAGAATGTAGTAAGTATGTTTTCAACTTTATTCTCAATCGAGTTTTTCCCAGTGTAGACGTCTACCGGTTCTTGTGGTCTATTCATATTGATATTCCCCTACCTTCGTCTCAGACTCAGTGCAACTAATTGAAAGCTACCACATCAAAATCGCCGTCTTAAAAACGCTTGCTTTGCTGTGGCACCAGGTGCAGGTGTGATCAAAGCACCAGGCGTCATCTCTTGCTGTTCCCTCTCATGCTCCATCCACTCTGCCTCTTCTACTACCCTGCCAACATCACTTGCCGCGACTGGAGTTTCTCCTAATTTTCTCTTCTCAACATGATCGTCTCGACTTTCTCCGTCCTTCTCTCTCGTATGATCTACTACAATCTCCGTGACCGTATTCTGATCATCTACATCATGTGGATCTACTGTTGGCGAGCTTTTCGCTTTGTGTTTGTCCCTCGTATCATCTTCATGTGGATCTTCTGCTGGGGACGATGCTTTGTGATTGTCATCATCTTTTACTGCCCGTCGACTAACCACTCCAGCTCCTAGTTTTAGTCGTGTGTTCTTGCTGTAACCTAGGTTCTGGAAGAGGAGCTTGATCTTCTCCAGCTTCGGATCTTCCAGACAGGTAAGTAATGCGTGTGATGGTCGCAACTCGTCTCCCTCTCCCTTTCCCGAAAACATGAGTCGGTCTTAGAAGTGACTTCAAGGAGGTGATCAACAAGAAGGGCACTTATCTTCACTCACATCATCTTCTGTATATCGTTTCATGGGATAAACCTAAGGTTTAGAGGTTAAAACTAACCGGCTGTTTTATTTAGTGCTTTGAGCGCCGCTGGACCTAAACCTCGACCCTATAAGAAGGGAAGAAGCCAAGATTTGGTGCTTGAGCCTATAGTACCTACATTTCATACACAAAGGTTAGGCTTAAGTGGCAGGTTGTAAAAAAGTAAAACATATATATTTCAAGTTGTGAACCCAAGTGGTAAGTGATCTTATGCTCTACTTGTAAAACTAAAAGATTGAGAACCATAATCCAAGATGTGTCGCAGGTAAGGGTGCATGTTGCGCATCGCCTCCTCGTTGGTCACGTAGACTCCTCCATTCTGCATCAGGTCAACAGGTGACACGACTCGTCTGCGAGCTCCTTTTAGCCGTCGATTATGAAGATCCAAGTCGTCCTTGATGTCCTGCTCTAATATTGCATCTTCAAGCAACCCTTCGTCGCTTTCCTGCAGGTGTCGTTCTCGTTGGTGTGCTGGACCTGGACCAACATCAGAAGTACTATTTCTATTAGAGGTACTACCAACGACCACCCACCTGGTAGAACATCTTTCAGTACATCATTCCAAGAAGGAACCGGCTAAAAGATGTTGTAAAAGATGCGATCAGGTTGGGTAGACGGTACCCATAACACTAGCATTCCATTTCCATTTCGTTCTCGTAGGTACACTATCTTCATCGCTGGGATCATACACCAGGAAAGAGATCTTGCCCTTCATGAATCCCTCCATCCGATCCCACGGCTCTTGCGAACTGCCTTGAATTAGCAGGATAGGGTTTAGGACTGAATGCACTTCTTGTTTGAGAAAGGTTCATCTTGTCTTCAGCAATTCTTTACGCCATTCCTTCCAGGCAGAACAATAGACGTCAAAGCGAAGATGAAGAAGAAGATGCTGAGAGGAAAATAACTTTAAAGCCAAAGAGTATGAGGCATTGATTTAACGATCTTGTTGATGAAGTTGAGAAGCTCTCAGCATTCTGCTTTTCCTAAGAGGTGTTTTGGAAGAAGAGGGAACGAACACAGAAGATGGACTACTCTACATGATGAAGTCTTTAGGGGAGCCTACGGGTCGATGAGGTATAGGGGCTCTTGCGAACTGCCTTGAATATATAAGAAGGATACATAGGGTTTAGGGATGAATGCAAATGTTTGAGAAAGGTATATGCTGAACATGTAAAAATCATGACTGTTTTTCTTAAGTCTATTTCCGACAGGATATCGTATTCGACGGTAACCGCCTCGGACTTGGGCCAGTAGTGGGGAAAGAAGGTGCGCAGGCATATCGTGCGGTCTCGAATCAACGCTACCTGCTCTGCATGCTGGTCTTGCTTCAAGCCTCCCATTGCCGCAAAGAATAAAATGCACATACACACTGGATTTGCAAATACCATCACCGCGCAATACGTCAACGCTCGGACGAACACCTCAAGGAACTCGCAGCAGGAGCGTAGCGCGCTTCTTGCGTCACTGCAAAACCGTGATATACAAGCACAACACCGCTCAGTGCGAGTTCTTCCAGGATCCGCATCCGGAAGTCGCAGTTCCGCTCGGCCCCGCTCAAGCTCTAGCCGCTCATTGCGATGAACGAAGGTAACTTCCGAAGCGCCTTCATGAAGCGTTGCTGGCACAACCGATGAGCCGGTCCATGCGCTGCGACAACCCGCTATAAAGGAAGAACAAGGTCGCTCGATCCGAAGTGATTAGAATGGACTAGACAGGATTAGATGAATGGACTAAGTAGACAGGACTAGATGAATGGACTAGACAGGATCAGATGAATGGACTAGACAGGATTAGAACATCAACAACAGGAGATCATGAATCTAATCGTAATTTATTCTTGATCTTGGTAGAGATACTAAATAAGGTTTTCGACTCATGATGGAAGTAGATGTAGTACTAGAGCAAGTACAATTACAAGATCAGTTGTGTTAGATCTCACTTGTTCTTGCATAGCGAAAGCCGTAAAAGTGGCTCACTACAGCCGAACAGCAATCACTTATGCCCGTTACAGCTAACCAACAAGCGCAGCATTCCCCGAAACCGAGGTTGTCTTCATTTATCACATGTGCATGTAACCGGCTGGTGTGGCGCTGTTGTTGTTGTACCTGCCGAGAAGGACGAGGGAGAAGTAGGGTTGTAACAAGGACATTTACTCTCAGCATTCTGTGAGTTTCATAGGAACTGAGGACATCCGAACTAGCAACTTTCAATAAATTTGAAGGATTTAAAGGTGGTACTCCACGTAGTCGACGATCATAGGCACGGATCCATCCCCGCGCACGCCATTCATTCGGAGAGTTAGAGGCTTTCAAGTAATGAGAGTCTAGATGCCACGCAAAAGATGCAATTTGCAAAAACGCAAGATTCTACAAAAAGAGATGTCCTGGGTGTAGCCGTTTCTTCAGTGTAAGTACGCAGGAGCAATGTACTTACTCGAGCCTTAGCTGACGACGGCTCGCTTCCCGCAAGAGCTTCCTCCATGATTTCTTGACACATACGGGCGGGAATCGTAGCGCGACACACCGGACAGTCCGGTAAGCGTCCGTCTGTCGCAACCATTCGGGTGGCCATCCAACGCCACAGACAGGTGACGTGAGGACTTAGCAGAAAAATGACAACAGCTGTTCATTTAATGATGTAAAAACATCAAGATCTAGTAGTGGTCATGGCCAATCTCATCTCCACTCAGTATTCTACAATCGCAACTGCTGCTTGTCGCACTTTCATCTACGCATTGTATGACATAACTGTGTTAGAAGTCAACTGCTTGTCGCACTTTCATCTACGTATTGTATGACATAGCCATAGGTGTGTTAGAAGTCAACTGCTTGTCCCACTTTCATCTACGTATTGTACTATGTGTTAGAAGTAGTAGTTCCAAACTGTAGTCAGTAATCGCTGATTTCATCAGCTACGTAAAAAAACATGCCCACAACCCGTCGTCGTTGCAGTTACCCCATCCGTCGACTTGAGGCAGAAGAGTTTCGAACCGGCAGGGTTAGATGACACTGTGGAGGATGCCCCAAGCGAACCCGACGACGACTCGAGAAGAGACACTCCTCCTTCTCCATCCCTTTGTTCTCCAGTAGGCGTACAACTAGCTCTTGCCCTATTCTTGGACGATGAAGACTCGCCTACCGTTCTATGTGGATCTGAACCAGTCGTCGTGGTCGTGCCACCATTGAGATTCGACAATTCTTCTGGGTGCAATCGCAATCCACTCATTCTTGTCGATATTAAGCAGTTGCTTTGTGCTGGATCTGCTTCATCCTGTTCTTCATCCTGGTCTTCTGTGGTCACGAAGTCTTCATCTGCAGGCAACAATTGCCTCAGCGTGCGAAGACAGATTGCACACTTATCACGCTGAGCTAGTCGTGGTGCGGGATTTCCTCGTCTGTGTTCGTCCAGCACAGGTCCTTCTTCTTCTACTTGATCTTGATATTGATCTTCTTCTTGATGTTGTAGGTTTGAGACAATTACATTTGAGACGGCTAGCCTAATCGTCTCAAACCTATGTTGCTCTTCTACTTCCTCGTCCCCAACTTCAACTTCCATACCTTGAAGATGTTGCTCTTCTACGCCTACTACTTCCTCGTCTCCAACTTCAACTTCCATACCTTGAAGATGTTGCTCTTCTACGCCTACTACTTCCTCGTCCCCAACCACTCCAACTTCCTCCATACGATCATCGGCTTCCGCATCGGCTGTCGGAGACGTTGCTTGCCTATCCGCGACACTAAAGCGTGGATAGAGTCGTGCATAGTACTGATTTCTTCTTGACGGCAAGAAGGCACACGAAACCAGGGAACTGTTGTGGGAGGCCAAGTGCAGCAAAATGGAGAGCAGGAGACTGAAATACTTCATCTTTTTCTTAGAGAGAGAGAAAGTCATCAAAATTCTGTACTAAAATTTGCCAAGACAACACTAGTCGTCTATCAGTATGAACATCTCTTCGACAAGGCAAGGACGTTAGATTGTTTGGCACAATCATTATAGCAGGTCCACTCTTGAAATTCCGGTCTCTCCCATGTCAGTTGTCCCTTTATAATGTCAGAAGAAGTCTCTCTCAACATAGTGATGGTGTCACTGTCCCTAGACAGACTATGACATAGACAGACTGTGACAGCGTCCTGCTCGTCCATTGCCCGCTCATAGCGAAAATCACTTAGCACAAGTCTGCTCACAAGGGTTTTTTTTGGATTTGGAGACTTCAGAAAAATTTCTGGCCAGCCACAGGGGCGAGATTCGTTTCACAAACAGCAGACAGGCGGAGACAACGAAATGCGTCCGCCCCTGAAGACATTTTGTGTAGTAACTGCCTAGCAGAAAAAAACAAAGAGAGAAGATAAACTCCCGAAAATATTCATAGTTGAGACATTTCCTTCGACGTGAAATCCTCTTTGTTTGCTAATGCCAGTCCCGCGACTGTTGCAAGAACATCTGATGTGTAGCTATACTCGTCCAGCAACACAAAAATAAAACATATAGTGGTAGTTGCAGAGGTGTTGTAGTTAAGACAGTATGCCCTCCACCTTAAAGGGCACCCCTGTTCCTCGTGATGAATCGATGTTATGTGGGTTTGCTCCACCACGGACGGTCACGAAATTATCGCACACGACCCGCACGGCGCATCCGTGTCCTCGCGCTCCATAAACAGTGTATAAAGTGTTAGTGTTGTATACGTTTGTGGTACTCCCTGAATTGCAATCTACTTCGATCATTCAATTCAATTCCTATCAAGTACTAGTACAGCCATGAATCTTACTGAGTGGTATATGCATCGCATATGAGTAGATTCTATACTTCCCACATTCATTCTTGAAGCTCTAGTGAACATGATGGTGGTGGGGGTTTCTGAAAAGGCCGCAACAACATGGTGTACCTTGTGCGATCAATTAGTGTGCTACGATAGATTATTTGAAATAGTTGCAGAAGATGTAGCCATGCTATAATGAAGGTCGCCAGGAACACTCTCATGCCATGTATGAAGAGGAGCTGAAGCTCAAAAAAAAAAGATAAAAAGAGGTATACAGCAGATGTCCATTGAATTCGACACACAGTTGTTTTAATACCCCTTATGTGCTCCCAGGCTACTTAATCGATAGAAGAACGCACATAGTTTAACTATTTAAACGAGTGCATAAGTAATGTTTAAAAGCACAAGATGAAAATGATAAGCCACACAACGCTGCTCCACCAGAATCCGAATTCATGCATGAACCAGGTGAATGGAATAAGAGAAGAGAAAAGTAGTCCATGGATCCTGGAGATTAATATGAGAGGACTCGGATGCTTGACTAACACTAATATGTAGATATAGAGGAGTCATCTATCCAACAAGTAGGTAGAAGAACTTGCTCCGCAATCCAGATCCAGCCTCACCTAGGATCACCGTTAAAAAAAGAGTCTTCTAGTAACGCCAAGAGTCCGCTCTTCTAGAGCGATGCCTTTCTATCTCCAGACTTTGTATTTCCATTTCCACTTCCTGCCGCCGACTTCGCATCCCCTGCTGACTTCGCATCATCCACAGCACTAGAAGTGCCAGAACCTCCTTTGTAGAGAGCTGCATCTTGGAAACGACGAACGGCACCCGGGCTTGAGACCCTTCGAGAATTTATCGGTAACTGCAATGCCGTGGAGGACCCGGTAGAGGCAGCACTTTCTTCACTTTGAGTCCTCCTGCTGCTCACTGCTAAAAGTAATGGCATCTCATTTGAACAATGTACGGCGGGAAGCTCATCGGAAGAAGGAAGATTTTTGTCTATGGAAGCAGGACCACTTTCGTGTAGGTCTAGTACTCGAGATGCTGGTTGTAGAAGACCCTTATCGTCCAACGACATTTTCAGCGGACGAGACGTTCTCGCGCCTCTCGGGGGTCTCTCCCCTGATGACGCGCTTTCCTGACCTGTCGTCGACACCGCAATGTCGTTGAGCTGTCGTCGAAGGTCCTCCACTATAGGACATGGTTTTTCCTCCTCTGACTTCCTTTTTTGTCCGTCGGAAGCCATCGAGTTTTTTCCTCTGACCTCCTGATACGCAGATAACCATAACCATCGTCCTACTTCTGCTGGTGAATACAACACGGCATTCTGCTGTTGTTGTTGGTGCTCCTGTTGTCGTCCTACTTCTGCTGGCGAGGTAGAAGAAACGGAACCTCCCTTTTGGTGCTGAGCAGCTCCGTCTCCTGTTGAACTGTCTTGTGCTAATTGTAATTCTGGATTAACGACTGCTAAAATATCATCTGATCCGCCACTTGATGCTGGTCCTAGGTCCAGTGCCTCTCGAAGTCGTGACGCTAGACGTTTCATCTGTGCATGATCGCACCTATCTTCCCGTAGTGGAGGTCTACTCTTGGGTGCAGAACGCTCACGTTCGTCTTCGTCTGTCTCGTCGTCCTCGCTCATTTGATCCTCATCAAAGTCATATGCTCCACTCACGCCAACACGACGAAGCCTGTCACTCAGCTTCATTTTCATGATGCTTTCCGACTTCCATTTTTTCGCGACACTGTCCGCTTTCGCCATGCTCTTCCTCGGTGAGCCAGCTTCAGTACCTTCAGCCAATTTGGTCACATCTCCTTCTAGTGCGTCGTCAGAGGAGTCTTCTGCTGAATCAGAAGAAGACATGATCTCCTTCTCCTTTTCGATCGAAATTCCGCCATCACAAGCATCGCAAGCAACGTCGAATACGCCTTTTTCCTTCTCGAGGTTTACAGCTCGGCTTGTTGCTTCGTCAGACAAATTGTAGTTCTTAGAGCTGCAGCTGGTGCTAAATGACGCGGCAGTATCATTTAAAAGCACACTTCTTAAACACAACTTTGTACACAGTTGTCTAGTTGTAGTTCTGGTCCTTCCGAGTCCCGACACCAAATTTGAATAGGTTGCAGTTGCAATCTTCAAAACAACGCACTACTTCTTGATATCTTCACTTCTTGGTTTTTATTCTTGTGAAGGTAAATAAACTTTTCTTGGTTGATTGATTGGAAAAAAGATGAAGCGAAATACTTAAATGAATGGACTGAATATTTATACTTTCTCTTAACTCGTATCTCGCGACGAGCAGTGCGTCGGCACAAGCGCAAATCATGTTGGAACTCTTCGAGGAAATGTACGAGCGGAAAGGAAAGCCCAGAATGTGTCCTGCAGCAACACTCGATAGATCGTCCATGACGAGAACTCGAGAGTCTACGCCAGCGTCCAAAGTCGCTTTTTATAGGATCAATGAGCTCCTTCAGTTGCGCAGCGTCGCACTGACAAAGGCTCCCAGCAAGATTTCCCTGTCCGGTTTCAGCAAGATGTTGAGAAGGATTCTCTGCAGCTTCAGCAAGATGTTGAGCGGTGGAAGCATAAGCACTATTAGGACCTTGTTGTTCCATTGCACTAGTACTAGAACTACTAGGAGTTTCTTGTTCTCTTGCATTACTAGTAGAAGTAGTACTTTCTCGACGTTGTCTACTGTGCAGGAGAGGATCGAAAAGATGACGATAGGGACAGTCCCCTCCACTGCACGGGTGTGCATCCTTCGGCTTCGCAATCTTTGTTCGCACCTTTCCTCCATGAACAACATGTCGATGACGAACAACATGTTCGTGAGAAGAACCAGAACGTTGTTGTGCAAATAGTCGCATATCCTTCATCAGGGCAGGCATCTTTCGCATCACCTCTTTTTGAATAGTATCATGCCCAATCCTTTGGCGGCATGTCGGACAGGTATGGAAGGAAAAAGTGCACTCACACTCAAGAAAGTAGCTCCTTTCCCACTTGAATCTTAGTCAATTTGTTGAGTGTGAGTGCACTTTTTCCTTTCATAACAGGTGAAAATCGAATATTTCCGAAGCAACTCATGCACGACCTGTTCTTCTTGCGGCTTGGCTTCTCTTGCAAGAGTTAGACCTGCTTTATTTTTGGTTCTCTTTAGAGTCTCCTCCATCTCTTGATCTTGATCCCACTTGTCGAAAAAAGCCTCACATGATGGGTAAAAATAATGCGCATCTTGAGCTACTTCCGTGAGGAGGTGACCTCCTTGATCAATATTAGTTTCGGTGAAAGTAGATGAAAAGCTGCTACTAGCTCTAGCTGTTGCAGAAGATGAAGAATCTCTTCTCGTAGTACGTTGCGGCGTTTTCTCCACACAAAAAAGAGGGAACGTACTAGACACGGACAAATGAGAAGAAACGAGTCGCTGATCGTCTTCGAACAAATAACGGCGCTGTCGTTCGTCTTCACTTGGTCCCTGAGAATCGTATTTCTTACAAGCATCCTGGAGTTGCTTCACAAGGTGAGGTAAAAGGCAACATGCGTGAAACCGATGCCCGCATTCGAGATGAGACACTCCTTCTTGTTCCTTCAAGATGTTGCGCTTAGTACCTCGTCTTCTATCAAGAAGGCCAGCACACCTTCTATCAAGGAAAGCTTGCCATTGATTTGTACTAGATGAAGATGCTGAAGTAGGCAGCTTTGCTTTTGTAGTGGTTGCGGAAACCTTTATTTGCGTCCTCCGGGTGTCGTTTCTTGTACTAGAAAGAATCTCGTTGGACGTATCGCAATCGTCCGCGTTCAGAAGTCGTGGTCGTGGTAACGACTCGAAACAGATTGCACAGTCGCAAGCATCTCGCTCTTGCCCTTCTTCAGTCCCTTTGCATGGCACTTCTTCTACGGGGGAGGCAAGTTCTTCACTGGTCCTCGCACTTGCGCCGGTAGCTGTAGCTCTTTGTGCGCTGGTAGCTGTAGCTTCTTGTGCGCTGGTAGCTGTGGTTGTTACCGCTGCTCTGGCAATTCCTTCCCTGGCAGTGTCGTCCTCTTCGCCTTCTTCTTCCAGCAGATGCCTATAATTGGCGGCTGGATCACTTCGAAGTTTTCGGAAAGAACCGAAACGCGTAGCCCCAACTCCAAGATTCGAGGCCCGACCCTCGAGCAAAAAAGCGTTGTCCGCCCAAAGCAACGTCAAGGCCAACGTCAAAGAAAGACTAGAAAAGCGTGCCATTTTCGACTGTAGTATTACCATAAGAAAATACGTAGACTACTTTGAGTTTGATTAGAAAGAAAAAATCAAAATTCAAGATCTCTTCCTAGTCGAAACTTCTTGGGGATAAAAAAATTCAAGATGATTGGCGTAAGAATTTTCAAATTTCAATATAGTACGATCTTTCACTGAAGATAGGCATTGCGATGCTTGTTCTCAACGACTTCAAATAGATCATACGGCGTCAAATTGCGATGCTTGTCCAAATAGATCATCATACGAAGGTTTTCGTTTTGCATAATGGACTATAAAAATCAATATTTGATGTTCTAATGATGATGTTCTACATACTTGTCAAGAATCGTTTCGGCTAGGTTTTCCTCTACGAGTAGTGGAGGTTGTCTAGGTAGTAACCCTGCCTGATTGCCGTTTGTGGAAAAAATTTGTTTTTGGTGAAGATTCTCTACGAGAAAATATGTTTTCACTCTGACTTTTTGCAATTATGACGCCATAAAATTGAGTACGCTCACACCCCACTCCTGTTAAGAAACTTGATAAGTGAACAGGCCAACGCCTAAACCACTAAGCCAACTGCGCATTTGGCTTAGTGGTTTAGGCGTTGGCCTGTTCACTTATCAAAACTGACGAAAACCAGCAATAACCCAAGCACGTATGATGATGAAAGTAGATGGCTCAAGATTGATTGATTGACTGATTGATTGACTGATGTGCCTGGCAAGAGGTCTACTCAGTTGAGGACATTTTTATCCTCCTTTCTCCTGGTGGAGATCGACTTCTTGTTCTCACATGCAAGACTTATAGTATAGGCAAGATGATCTAGTTGTCTTTTTATTTGTTTTATAGCAATTGAACTCCCGCAGAGATCCTGCCTTATGGGTACCATTCATCATAGGCATCATTCACTAGATCATCATCTTCATTCTGGGCGTAGCTGATCATCACTTGTTCATTTCATTCATCTTAAAATTCACGATCTGCGAACTCTGCTTGTGTTCATTTCCTTTATCTCTTTCGAATCACAACTTTGCGTTTACCTACAAAAATACTCCCGATATCATTTTTCGTTCTCCTAGTCCTAGTCTTCGTGTAGATGGTAGACATGCGTTCAACTATGTGGCAGCCTATTGGAGATACCGTCACATCCTCGTCATTTACATCCTAGTGCACCTCGTGTAGATACCGTCACATACTCGTCATTTACGTCCTAGTCCACCTCGTGTAGATACCGTCACATCCTCGTCATTTACTACCGATTTCGACGTGTCGTGAATCGATTCCATGTGCTGCCAAAATCCGTCGGGAAAAAGCCTGATGTGCGTCTGGCGCTTTGCGAAAAACGGCATAATAACGGTTGGAGTTCGAGCTAGCATCTTTGGTTTTGGTATTCTCCCCATCTTCTTGTGCAACGAACAGCAAGTCGCATTTTACACCACGCACCACAACGCCCTCACCCACTAAGCGAAAACTGTTCTTGGTCTCGTCTGACGTTGGAGTTTCATGTTGGAGTTTCATGTTTCGCGGCTCCTCAGTCGCACCGCCACCTAGGTGCATTTTTAGTCTTTCTTGACCCGCAGATGAGAGAAGTCCAGTAACGGCGTCCGAGTCGTCGTGGCTAGCTCCTTGTCCCTCGGCATGAAGTAAGTGCGCAATTTGGCTCAGTCTTTCTAATTTCGGTGCTTGCGAACTGTACGGATCATCCCGCATTATCTGTCTCGTGAAAACAGCGTCCAGCAATTCGCAAGTCTTTTGCTGTCGTTGTGACGCAGCACTACGATGATAACCGGCGAGAACGAAGCTCCAACAACATTGAGTTAGTGCGATGAAAGAGACTTGGGACATCGATGACGGTGAGCCTTTGTTTTGATGCCTTGTCTTGATGCTGTTTGAAGCCGATCGTAGAGCCGCCATTCGGGAATAAACGAAGTCTAAAGCGAAGTCAAACAATGCCGCTTGTTGAGGCGAAGAAGAGAAAATCTCTTTCTCACTCGGTCTTGTGGCTTCAGAGGAAGACGCACAAGAACTAGAAGTATCTTCAGTAGTAGGATCATCTTCACACGGCAAAAGAAGTGTTTTTTCCTCCAATAAACGTGCGATTTCTTCCACCGAAGTCGTGCTAGTACAACCTGCTTGCGCATGAGAGCGGTCCCCCTGTACAGAGAGATGCTCGAGCGGTGAATTCTTGGCGTGCAAAAGACTCTCCACATGCACTAGGCATAGGCTCCACACGACTGGCGAAATGTGCTCGATTTCCTTGAAGAGCTCCTTCTCCTGCCACAGCATGAAGGCCAACGATTCATACGTCTCGTCATCGCGGAATCGCAGGAACAATGAAAGCAAAATCATCTCACTCTAACTCTTTTCATGAATATCTGAGTGATAGAAGAGAGCACTTACCGTTGCCAAGGTTGCCCTTGGCAAAAAGACAAGCCGATAACGTCAACAAGAACCTGACCATGCTAGTACTCAACAATGACTTAGATCTTTATCTACTAGACATTTAATCTTTCTCGATTTAATAAGCTTCATTATGACATTGACAGCTACAGCAAACCATAACTTCGCCAGACTAGCGAGCAAGGTGCACTGCTGAAAGAAGGAGATGCGATCCAGCATGTACTTGTCTCGCACTACAGGAGTAAGCGCTTCCATCCACTCTTGGTGAAAGTGGCCAACTCGACTCAAGGACTGCGTGATCGACTGGAAGAGAGAAACGTTGGCTGAATATTTGATCTCTGCAATTCGATGTGCGAAGAGCGATCCAAAAAAATGCTGGACCGCATGTCTTCTAGAGCAGGGTGATTCTTGTGTTGTTGATATTTGAATTTGATGTTCGGAGGAGTCTTGGTCTTCTATCTTGCCTACTCCTGGTGCTCCAGATGATGACGATGCCTCCCCACCCCCTTCAGAAGCTTCAAGTCCTTCTGCAGACGTAGATGTACCAGCCGACCAGCTAGTAAGAGCATCGAATGCACGAACGAGATCGACTGTGTTCCCAAAATTCGGATCTCGGTCTAAATCCTCTAAGATTAGCGAGTACCTAACTACATGATGTTCATTCAAGAATGCTTGCTACGTCTACTTACGTATTTGTGGTGGTGCATCTGAACTTTGATTTAGTAGAGCCACTGCGTGTTATAGTCAGCGTGAAGCAAAATGTCCATCTTCATCGAGATGACATCGAAAAGATAAATCAAACTTTGACTGAATGTACGTACGTAGTCAGCTTCAGCATGAAGGTCTCAATCGTTGAGATGATATCGAAAGCACTTAGTACCCTATGGTGAAACAACTGCTACTGCCTGCTCCTTAAGACTAGGCTCTTTCCCTGTGTATAACTAAACAGCAACTCCTCGACCGCACAAACGTAGTCGCCCACACTGCGTGCGAACCGCTTGTCAAAAGGCACGTCTTGCAGAGACCGGATTGCATCCGCAACATTAGAGTAAGAGTAAGTGCATTCACTTCTCAGGCTTTTCAAGTGTGTACTAGAGTAGAAAACCTTCTATGAGTACTCAGGACGACGTCTTTGACTGGAAAGATGCACCATTTGTTGCTATTTTTAGAGTGCTTGAGTAGCATGCGAAAATTGTTAGTACCAAGTTAAACTTATACTTAGTTATAAGGTGGTCGTGCTCGACGTTGTTGCTATTAATATAGTGGTCTTGATGTTGTTGCCTTAACAATCGATATTCTCATGTCTTCACCAAGGTCTTTTCCATCAGCCGCCTCACTGCTTAGGCACTTCAACCTCGCAGTTTCGGACGTCGTTTTTTCCTTGAGCAAAGAGCACGCATCTCTTTGCAATTCTAGGAACAACGGAACCGTCTGTCGCAACTCCCTCGAAAACCGTAGGACTAAGAGCAGGTCCTTCGTATCCAATCGCAACAAGTTCGAGCGAACCAGAGGCGCCGAAGAGTGAAAAAATATCTGCCAATCTCGCGTGAATCGACACAGCCCCTCGCAACACCGCAGAACCTCTCGTAAATCCGTCATTTGCCTTGTTCTGACCAGCTCTGCCGCTCGGTGCACAACACTATCAGCTAGATGCTTCGCTCGCAACCCGTGGCGTCCGGTCTCTTGCAGCAAAAGCGACATTTCCAAAGGACCCAACGACATGTGTTCCTGGGTCACAAAATCTAGCACGTCTCCTGGATACAAGTTGTTTCGTCCGAAAACAGCAGCTGCGCGCAGAATATTGTGAAAAAAATTTTCAGAAGATGAACCTGTAGTAGTGGAGGACTTCTGGTGGAGCTGTATGATAGCCGGACAGAGAGCGATTGCCTCGCGAAGCCACGGCTCCTGCATGCCACTGTGATCGCATGCCTCTACGAACTGCGCGAACTTCGAGGCTGATAGCTCACTGCGAACGATTGCTAGTGCCCGTGTCGCATAGCCGGTTTGCTGTTCCGCTCCTTCGGCAGTGGAGGTGTGCGGACTACTACCACTACAGAGTTTCTTCAACAAAACGGCAAAAAATGCATTTCGCTCATTTATCGGTTTCTTGGCCTGTGAAGACTCCTGGCTCTGCCCCGAAGCAAAAGCCTTGATTTGTTCACTCGTCTCAACTGTTGCATTGTTCTTAGCTGCACAAGTTCTTCACTTTGTTCCCTGGCTGAGTGGGTTCCCTCTTTCCCCCTCTATTAAAGCAAGGGGGAGCCCATTCTCAGCATACTTCACATGCGAATGCGATAGTGATAAACTAGCCTTAATTATATTCTCCGCAGTAGATGTCACCTCCTGTTTTTGAGCAGGAGTTGACTCTGATTGACGTGCATTGGTTAGCCCAACAGCTTTCGGGTCTAGAAGGTGATCGAGGCCTTTGTTACCGCTTGTTTTCGTCTTTCCGTGTATTTCTTAGCGGTTACAACACGAATTGCACGAATATTCTTCATCACTGGTAGTTCTACTACTTCATCCTGTGCTGACAGACACTATCACTAGAAGTGTGGTGAAATAACCATTAGTTACCATTTAATCGCACTTTATAACTATAAGCCTTAAGTCAAGTGTCTCAAATATGCAGCGAACTCCCGGTCACTTTGCCACGAGTGCGTTTTTATTTCGGTGCCCCGTTCATCCCGACCCAGCACTCCGAAAGTCGTAAAGGCACGGCGTCGTTGATTTGTTCGTGAAAGACGTCCTACTTTCGAGCGCGTCACCGCTCCTCGAAGACCTCCGGAGATGGAGCCTTGTGGAATACTTGTTCCTAACATTTTCTAGATGAAACACAATTTCTAGATGAAACAAAATGCTATCATCTTGTTAAGCCAGTCCGTTAGATCATTAGAAAAAGCTAGTAAGAAGTACGTAGTAGATTACTTACGCACAACAATCACGAATCGAAAACGCTTGTCAAAACTTTATTTTAGTCTATAACTATATCATTTCAGACTAAAATAATATAGTATATTATACTACTAGAGAGAAAAGTACCGGATCCATCTAAGCGACACAAGAACCGATAGAAAGAGGATGAGTGTATTATACACTGATCATGATCCCTGCTTCGAAGGTGATCAAGTAGTGACACGACTAGCGGTTTCTCCCGCACACAGGAATAGACAGTGGATTGAAAGCCTTGACCTGTGATGAACACCTCAAGCAATTGCGCAACTCACAAGAAAGAGTGCCTCATCTTGTGAAACTGTCATACACGGGACAGCTCCTTGTGGCTTTGAGACATTGAGTTTGAGGATAGTTATAACTAGGGAATAAGGCGCAGGGGAAGGGTCGTTGGTCGTGAAGTAGGTGGGATGTGAAGAGCGTTGTTCCGTTGTGGTGCTCAAAAACCTGGCACACAGACATGAAAGACTCTCCATCCACGCAGTTTTTACAATGCCATGTGCTCAGCCAAGCGCGTCGAGAAAAGTCATATTTCGAATGTCGGAGGGAACGAGGAAGTAGTTTGAGGGTAGCGGTGGGACGTCAGGCATAGCGACGTGCAAAATACCCTGCTCTAGATCGATCCCCGTTACTAGAAGGAACCCGGCGACCTGCATGTACTGCAGATCTTCCTCCGAAGTAGCGCGAATAACAGCCAAAGCCGTGTAGATCAGCTCGCTTAGCCGAGAGCGGTCGAAGACACTCGTTGCTGAAGAGAAAGAGTAGAAGATGATTCGATTGCCACTACTTTAAATTAACAAACTTGTTACCAATACGCCGATGCCATGGATAATTTCGAGAATTCCACTCTCCCTCATGCCGGTACCCACGCGGAAAGTGCGCAGGTAGGTTTTGATTTATCAGAACTCGCTAGCACTACAAACAAAAAAAGACTCAACGAATTCAATCGAAATGAAAAAGAAACAGAAGAGGAAACTACTGCAGCGACTAGTTACAAACTTCTAGGAGCACGACTAGAAGAACTAACAAACACGACAGCTTCCGCGCGGCAAGGGCTACACCATACTAGAAGAGCCTGAAATTCCATCCTTGCGCCCGCACAACCTGCAGCGAGCGGGCCCTTCCGCCTGTGGGCGAAGGCGCCCCACCCAGGCACACAGCCCGCCTGCTCAGACAGCCGGGAAGACACCGACCAGCAGCAATGCACTCATCTCCTTGCGGGCGCGCCCGCTTTGGTGTTGCGCGCCGCTTCCCCGAGGCTTTCGCCCTGTCCTCCAGACAGTTGCTCCGGCTGCCCACAGCTCGCGGACGGCTTTGCGCCCTCCACTCACCTCGAAAACCCTCCCCCGCCCACGTTCTTGCCCACGTAGTCCCCCGAATGCACCCGCCGCCAAATTCTTGCGCCTGGCGGTAGAGACCCCCCCAGAAACACGCCACCAGCTTCACCCGCTGCAAAATTGCAACCCACGCCAAGCTATCGGCACCCCCTCCACCCTGACCGCGGCCACGCTATGCAAATGCATCACCCTGCCTGGCCACCAAACCAACGCAAGCGCCTAGTCGCTTGGATCTCGTGGCGATGGTGGCTAAGCTACATGCTCCACGTCACCCGTTTTTAAACGCCCAAAAACGCGCAGAGCCCCGCTGCGATCACATGCGCAGAATGGCGCTAAATAGTCGAACTGCTGCCGCATCATGCCCGCACGCGACGGCCCCCATTGAAAACACCACGCCAGGCTTGCGCCGTGGTATTCTAAAACGCGCGCACTATATAAGACAAACGCACCCACACCCGACCCAATCGCAGAAGGTAGCCAGCGATAGTCCGCTCCGCTGCTGCCTTCCACTCGAAGCCCATCCCCATAGCGCTCTCTGCCAGCCATGACCGCACTCGCATTGCGTCCGTTGGGGTTGGCGAAAAATATGCGAACCGCCTCACCTAAGGCAATGGCTGTAGACTAGGCGCGGCCCTTCGTTCCCTGCGGCGTCGACACTGGAGTGGCAGCATTGGTTAGCACGTCAAAAATGACCTCGGCGCCGACGCGGAGGGCGAGACTGCGGGCGCCCTCGGCGGGGCCTTCGAATGCCGGCGCCTTCTTGCGAATATCAGTAAGCGCGTCCATCGTGTCACAGTTGCGAAAAAGTGAATTGGTTGCATTGCAATGGGATCCATCGGCTCCATAACAACGCCGGCGAGTGTGCTCCTTGTCAACAAGTAATAGGATCGAAGAACCTCGTTGAAATTAATCTGCACACTAAGACCAGGCGCAGAGCGCCAATAGCTCCAGCGCGGGAGACCAAGTCCATCGCCTCAGGCAGCTTGGGAGAGGCTTGGGCCTAGAGGGTGCCGCCCTGGAGTCAATACCTCTCGCCTGCTGGCACCCAGCTGCCCCAACAGTCTCCACCGCTGCGGGGCCTAATAGCTGCAGGGCCTCTCCTGAGCTTAAGTAGCTACGAGCCTCGATGGAAAACCCAGAAGAGGCAAGGCGCGACCAAGATGAACGCCAAGCCGCGCGCACCGAGGTCCCCCTCTGGTGGCCCCTGCTTGCTTCCTAGCTGCCTGGGGCGTAAGACTTACGGCGCGCGCCTGCTGCCGCCTCGTCTCGCGCTGGCGCTGAGTAGCACCGGGGGAATGCGGCTGGCGGAGTCGCCGAGGCATACCGCGCAAAGACTAACAAGCAAGCAGGCGCCGCCGCTCTGCAACTGCTGCCGCAAAGCATGCACGCAAACACGCGCCCCTTGTTGCGCTCCAGCTCCACTCCGACGCGGTAGACCAGTAAGAGCCCCAGAAATCATTCGCATTTTTAGGCCTGGACCAGCTTCCTGGCCGTAGTAAATGGAAAACAAATAGCTGTCGCGATTCAGTAGTACTTAGTTGCGGAATCGACCGAATGTGTCCGTGCTCGTCCGCTCTATAGTGTAACTGGATTCCATACTGCAGTAGGTTGATTTGATGCAGTGGAAAAGACGCATGGTAGGCGGTTAGCGGAGAAAAATACGTCAACCCGAAATTTCTCTTCGGTTTTCCATTGTCGCCGATGGGAAAGCCGTTCGATATTGGACTCACACCCTGGAAGTAGTCTCGCTGGCAATGAAAGAGGGAGGCAGGATGGGACAACTATCCATTATAGTCACCAAAACTTAAACAACCATGATGGAGACACACATACATTGAACATCAGCATCCATAATTTACCAAAGTAGAATGAAATAAACAAGGCTGCTCACGAGGCTATTGGTTCGTGATCTCACAAGAACGAAGAATCGTCTAGCTATCTACTCAAAGTTGCGTTAAGCTTCTCCTGGACGCTTCTGTCAAAGTCTACTCTAAAGACTCTAGTAAGGATCTTGATACTCGCAAACTGATGCTGAAACTTATCCGTGACCGTAAATTCTCTGATGGCGCTGCATTCGAAGAGTTTGCTGGTCTTCGAGAAACGCGCCATCCGTTTTCTCTAAAAGGACAACATCTACGTTGTCCGCCTGTGAGTTTTAAGATGTGCGGGTCAAGAAACTGACTTCTACTAAGTTGTACTATGTCATGTCATGTTACCTCAGGCACTTCGTGGTCAAGTAGTAAAGAGGTCCTTCAGCCTTTTTGTACTACTTCAAGATCTGTATAACATACAACAAGGTGGTGACCATGACGATATTACCTCAAAAGCCGTTTTCAGTTCTTCCGCGAGTCTAGCGTCATCCAGGCAGATAATTGTGTCGATGTAAAACTGCTTCGCCAATGTCGCTAGTATGTCTACGGAAGGTGCCGCTGGCGCGTTGAGAATCAAACCCGACTGAGCTACTCGCTTGCTATCTGTATCACCGTGTTAGTTTGTGGACGATGTGTTGATGTTGTTAATAGGAGATGGAAGGACATCAAGGATTCTTTTCATCGTCTGGGCACAACAAAATTGGGTGGAAGGACTGGGCACAAGAATTATAGTGTGTGGACACAACTCGTTAGAATTATAACCATTCTCAGAAGAAGATGCAGTACACCTGGTTCTCAAGCAAAAAAATATGTCAGTTAGAATACCTTCCCCTTTCTCCCCAGTTGACCTAGTGTCCCCACGCATTTGCTCCATGTCCGATTGATTCCCTAGTACTGCTAAAGCAAGCTTCTTATTGACGACCATGCTCAATCGCTGGCAGACCTGTTCGTAGAGAGCTGGGTTGTCTCGCCAATGTAGGTGTCCATAGAAAAAGGTTATCCTCTTGCTCTTGTCATCCTCCAAGTAGTCGCCTATCGTGGCATGCACACAACCAGGCAGCCCTTGCAAACACTGCGACACGCTAGCAGTATACCGGCAATCGGCATCGACGAAAGGGGAATGAAGGACGCACTTTCTCTTTCTTTTCGGATAAACAGGTGTTGTATTTCTATTTTGTAAGTACGTTGAATTCCAGAGATGGTAGGACTGGAAATCATTTTATTGCGACTGGACCTGGAGTTGTAGAAATTCATTAGTATACTCTTCTTGAAAATTATCGCCCTAGCAGCTTGCTTGGGATATTATAAATTCTAGAAATAGAAGAAAAGTAAAACTTCTCCTTCTGCTTCTAGTAAACGAGATAGCAAATGACACTTACTCTTACCATCTCCTGCGAAAATATACGGAAAGTCAAATGACGGTTGGTCATAAATAGGCATCCTGCCTCTCCTTATGGCGTAGTGCCAGAGCGTCTCGCCCAATACTGATTTCCCACTACCATCCGACCCACACACCATTACCCTAGGCGCAGCCGCTCCAACTTCCAATGCCCTCTGTCGTCTGCGCTCTATTACCGCTGCACAAGCCGCATAGACACTCATCTGCGAATTCGCAGCTGCAGGTATTAGAAGTAGGAGTAGTGATTCTGTCTAGTCATAAATGGCTTCCTGTACTTTAGCTGTCCACTTTTACCACGAAAGGAGAACTCATGTTGAGGTGACAAGTGATTTTCCGCCTTAAGAATTCCTGAACTGTGGGTCCGGAGATCGACAGCGTGCAACCCTTCCAAGTGAAGAAACCGCATCGAGATCCCGGCATTATCGGGTACTCTTGCTCGAGGCACTGTGGTGGATGTGGTGGTGAGGGATAGTATCTCGTATAAGCTAGAACGAAAGTCGACGCTCGTCATTTTTCTTTCTTGCGCCACGGTATACTGCATTTTTTTCCTTTATATCTTGGCCTAAAGATGGGCCTAGACGGAGAGACTTTTGAGGCTTTGACAAAGGTAAAAGACAAAGAAGAGAGACAAAGGAAGTCGACGATGAGCTAGTCGCTACGAAGTCAGATTATCGGAGGCCCGTCGCTGTCTACCACATCCACCACAGTGCCTCTTGCTCGAGGCACTGTGGTGGATGTGGTGGTGAGGGATACTAGACTAATATGTATTAGCAAGTGGAGTTGATTTACTGCAGATGGAATGATGAATGATGTAAGTGTAGTAGTAGTAGTACGTTTACGTAGATGCAACGACGTAGTTAAATTAAACGTTTGATGTCCAGGGCGTCATGTAGTTAAATTAAACGTTTGATGTCCAGCCTCGTCGAGTAAGTCAGAGTAACTGAAATATAGGTAGTCGAAATTTTTGGGATTTCTACCAAAAAAAGCGAAAAAATACCAACTCCTTTCCGAAGAGCTCCACTGTCTTCTTCGATATGTCTTCACCTGCAGTGGTACCGCGATCAGGCATACACACTCTGACAGTCACTGGCTCAGATTTTAGAGTAGCAGGCTAACGCTTGTTTTGAATTAAGAATTGCGTAAGATGACCAACCACCAAGGTAGTTATGAAAAACGAAGCAGACGACCCACAAGGTTTGAGCGGAGGCGCCAGCTTCTAGCGGCGCTATCAGTCTAATTCCAATATTGAATTCAATTCTATGCATATTACTTAGTATCTTTATATATGTCTTCATAAGTGGAGTTTGTCATCCACCAGCACGCGAAACTCTGTGCCAGCCTCTAGGTCAACGCGCCGTGCTGCTCTTGTTTCTGGCGGTCTAACTTCTACCTCCTCTTGCTGCTGGACTTAGAACATGTATCACTGTGTTGTTACATTCACTACTTTGCGGTTACATTTTAGGCACAGTTTTTCAACGAACTTCATTATTTTATTAACTCTAGTTGTGTATCATTATTTTGAATTTAAAAAGCCACCTATATTTTGTCCATAATTCTCATGATACGACGCACCGAAGCCATCCGATGACATCTGTTCTGCAAAACTTGGACCTGCTGATAGGTCCGCCGCAGGCGCACTCAAGTTGCTTACCAGCTGCATCTGCGGTGGACCCGGGGCTCCGCCCGAGGATGGCGCCAAAGATGCGGGAGCCATCGAAGATGCTGCTGCTGGTGCTCCACTCCCTGACGTGCCTATGAGATTGCTTAATAAAGGGCTACTCTGAAGAGCCTTGGCAACCGCCTCTGTGCCATGCTGTGAGTTGACCATCTGTGCTGCCGCATTTTGGATGCTGGAGAGAGTGGCACTGAGGTCGAACTCCCCACTGCCGCCACTCGCAGTCGCAAACGCCTTGTTGAAAATATCGTCCATTTTGTCTCATACAATCAATCAATAAGAGCATAACTGAATCAATATTAATGTTGAGAAACCGAGGAAGACCAAAGACAGGATATTTCATAAAACAGATCAATAAGAACATAAATATCTTTGTTATTGGGACAGTATTAGTGGGACCTGTTGGTGGTCCAAGTTCAAAAAAAATTATTAAAATGTAGTACTTTCATGTAGTACTCCGTTTTCTACTGATTAATCAATCACATTGCGCGGAAACAATCAACAATCATTTGACGCTAACCGAAAGAAGATCACTACACTACTTATCATGGTCCTAGCCAAACCGACACTGTCTCACGCTCGGCTCCTGCAGTACAAAATGACTTACGCGTGGCCTGCCAAAGTGTTGACGTTTTATGGAATTTGATGGAAATAAACAAGGCTAGAATAGAGGTTCTTCGTAGTGAACAAGCATCGAGGTTCTTCGTAGTGAACAAGGAAAACTGCATCAAATAAGCAACTTCTGTTTTCAAAAGCGCGGCTTCATCTTCTAGTGAATTAGTATTTCCATTACCCGTTTTAGACGATAAGGGAGGTGGATACTCTTGTTCTAGTCCTTGACAAATCTAAGCCTACCAGCTATACTTTCCAAAGATCCTTCTTACAGCAGCTGTGACAGATGGAGCCACTTTCCGAAGGCGGTGAGATCAGTCACAGGATGTCGCAGTATAAGATCATCTTCGCAAAAGAAGCACCATGTGGATCAACATCGGAGGACACTTTTGCTTCTTCAACTAGATTTAGCAGGAGGACAAATGAAGAATATTCCTTCACGTGTATGCAGGATCGGTATCGGACAAGGAGATACAACAGACACAACCGAAGATAAACGGCGTTCAGATTCTCAACACAAATCGAAAGACAATTCGGCACTTTTGTCGCCTTTACTTGCAACTCGGTGCGTTGTACTTACTTAGACGCAGCCACTTTCTATGAAGATTACGTGTAGTTGTCATAGACGCAACCATTTTTTATGAAGATTGTAGTTGTCACATCAATTTGTAACATCAAGCTGTTAGGTGCATGCTTCTCATTCCAAATGGTTTCAGGGGAACATCAACATGTCGTCTGAGGTGGGAGGTAACAATGGTAACAATTAATGGGAGAGTGGCAATCGTGTCGGTCAACGCTAGGATCCTCCCAAGCAGTCTGGAGAGACTTTACGCTTTTTAGCTTCTTCTTCATGATTCTCTGTTATCTCCTTCATGCTACACATCTGCATACTACTGCTCAGATGCTGCAGGTCTTCGCTTCCGGAAGAGGCAGAGGCAGCGTTGACATCTGCTGTATCATCTGTTTTCGTCTCAGGAACAGCCGCTTCCTTCGGTGGTTCCTGTGTCCTTTCCACTTCCACATCCTCAACCTGCTCGAACGGCATGTATTTTAGAGGTAGGTTTTTGGTGCTTGCTTACCCCGCTTTTTATGCCTTTCTCCCTTAGGAGAGGCATAAAAAGCGGTAAGAAAAGCACCTTTAACCTACCCTTAAGTCTAAAACGTCGTCTGGAAGATTCCCTACCGCGCGTCGTAGAATGTACCCAGGTCCGCAGTTCCTGATACTGAGGTCGCGACTGAAAGTGTCTAGGTCCCTTCGAAACTGCCTGTTGCCCGCCATCTTCCAAAAAAGTCCCAGAACTGGCTTTGTACATCTGCCAACTACCCCGGTGGATATGAGCACATGATCGGCGTTTTGACCACGGGCGCGCCGTCTCTTCGTTGACGTCCCCTGATGTGATAACATTTCGGAAGCCGTAGTACTGGTACTGGAAGCAGAAGGTTCTGCCGCCGCTGCACTTCTTGGTTCCGTGGAAGGAGCACCTTCCTCCATCGCGCTATCATCTTTGAGCACCACAACGTCGCTAGAACTACCAGATAAAACTTTGACTTCGACGCTTTGATGTTGATGATCGTTTGTGTCGTCTTGTCTACCACACACCGGACAACATCCTGGACCACACTGCGCTGGGTAGAGTCGAGCAAGATACTCACTGTATTTTTCCAATACTTCACGTCGCGTCCGACACGGATTGGTCGCTTCCCCGTAGAAAAACCTATCCACGTCTGCGAAAATCGCAGGGCTGTCCATCGCGGCTCTGCCCAGCATCACACCAACGAGATTCGGCGGAGCTACGACACGTGGCTCGACCTGCGCTACTGGGAGCGGACCCGCTAGAGCTTTCTGCTTCTGCAGGAGCCTCTGTTGCTGTTTTGACATGGTCGTCGCTGGTAAGGCTGTAGACGAACCTGATGAACCTTCCCCATCGTCATTAACAACACACGTACAACAGGAGGGCCACTCCTCGTGTCGGTGATGTGCTTCGCTTCCTTCACCTTCTCGTGGTTTCGCAGCCTCTACTTGAAGATTTTCTGTACTCTCTGGTGCTGCTGAGGAAGTAGCCGCGGGCTCTTCTTTCGTCAAAGTCTCACTACCGTGTTCCGAAACCTTAGAAGTTGACGAAGTTGCATTTTCTTGAGGACGACCGCATGATCCATTAGTAGCAGTTGTGGACTCATATGTCCTGCTCTCCTCCGGTCCTCTACTAAGCGCCGGAGAAGCAGATGACGAAGCAGAGGAAGAAAGTTCCCTCGACAGCTTTGTTCCGTACGCCAGACGCCGTGCGTCCACCAACGTCTTAATTCCTCCATTGAGGAGAAACTCACAGTCAGGAAACCGTTCGCAGATGCGAAATACGCGCTCGTAATTCAAGGGAGGAATGTTCCGATTCTGTGCAGGCGTGAGCCCCTTCAAGATGCATTTGCGTGCGTGCAGGATGAACCTCTTGCACACTGGACGCAAGCGGTCTATGAACGCCTCTAGAAATTCGTAGCTATCTGCGTGATCGACGCCAATACGCGTCTTCACAGAGACACGCAATCCCTCCAAGGAACAATTATCCTTTGCAAGAACTGCATCCGAACGCGAAGTTGCAACTGCATCTGAACGCGACGTTGCAACTGCATCTGAACCCGAAGTTGCAACTGCATCTGAACGCGAAGTAGAAGAAGGGGAAGCACCAGAAGTGCTTTCCTGGTCAAGATTTGCGCCAGCAAAGCCGCCACATCTTTCTCGGATCGCAGAAACCACATTGAAAACGATATCTTTCTTCAGCATCAAGACTGCGCCAAACTCGCCTTTTCCGGAGACTCGGTCGGAAGGACAGCCCACGTTGAGATTGACCTCTTTGTACCCATACTGTCGCCACGCAATCTCGGAAGCACGGGCACAACTCTCAGGATCGTTGCCGCCGATCTGCAACAGTATGAAAGAGGATTGGGGAGTAGAGAGTAAATGTAGGTGAGGGTTGAGATCTTCGATGGAGGCGGGAAAAAGAATCAAGTATTAACGCTATAATTTTCTTACTCACAAGTCCTCTGGCCCTCATGCATGCAATTGTCCTGGTTACCATCGTCCATGATGACCGTAGAGACGTGGTCTGACAGTATTTCTATGATAATAACTGGTAAGCAGGAGATAAGAGCCAAGAAGTATGAACGGCGTTAAACAAAAGATAGAACACACTTGAGTCCTCTTCATAAAAACAAGTGGGTTTTCCGCTTCGCAGTATCCCAGATGTTGGTCTAAGTCCGACGCGTGGAGGATGGTTTTGTCCACTACCATCTCCGTCCAATTTGTCATTCTCCTGGTCAATAGGCGCAAGAAGTATCTGAATTCACGTGTCGTTACGTCCAACATTGGCGCTAATTCGAGCGACTTAGTCAGAGAACGTACAGTTTCCATGGCTCCTCCATCCTGTGAAACATGGTCGGTCAATGATCTGTCATCCTCCATTTCCCCTTTCTCTGCCGAGGGTGCTGAACTGGAGCTAGTAGATCTGTTCCCCACGACATGGTCGGTCAATGATCTGTCGTCCTCCATTCTTCCCAACAAACAGAAAGAGTCAAAGACAAAGAAGTCAAAATGAACAAAGTCTGCACTAAATGAACAAAGTCCAAATGCGCGTTTTCATGTAGCAGAAGACGACGAACTACAGCGGGTATTGAGTACAACTAAATGCTAAGTATAAAGTTCCAAAATATAATACTTATGTTGAAGATGAAGTCCTGGTGGGAAAACTGGAGGGGTTAGTGCAATTTGCAAATTTTCAACAGGTCACTTGTTCTCTAAGTGAAATCACTACGAAGGATCGTTGTATTTTCCGTTGCAGCAGTTTATACTTCTAAAGTAGATCGCTCTAGTGTGCCTACTCTCTTTGGGAATCTTCTGGAGGATTTCTGGAGGATCCTTTGCGCAATAACTTTCTTGGTCCAACGCAACAAAGCTAGAAAAGGTGTCCTCTCATGTTGGATCTTCGGTAGTCAACGGATCGTTCTTTTCTTTTGAGCGATTGATCTCAGAGACATTGATCTTTGATGTACGTCAATGATTGCTGGTCGTGACAATGGAAAATGTACACCAATGACTCGAACGGCAAATTCAAAGAAGCTCATATTTGACAATATCAAAGGTGGATCTCCATGTATAAATTCAATGTCAGACAAGAAGCTCCCACCATTCGACTGATGTTTAGCCACATCGGCTCTCCTCGATGCTGTGATGCTCTAGGAAACGCAGCGAGAAAGGGTAACTGAGGTTGCTGTTACTCTAGACATTTCCGCAAAGTTGTCGCTTGTACATTTGTCGGATTTTCTACCTCCGTCGTCAATTTTTTTCGTCTCTTTCCTAATAAATCGAACTCATGCCGAAACCAAAGCTTGTCCGTCTGGTCTTGTCCGTCTGGCCAGCAGTCTTGTCCGTCTGGTCTAGTGGTTCGGCCATAGGCTGGCTTCCCTGCTTCGGCAGTTCACGCGACAGCGCCGCGCGGCGAAAAGCCCGTCCGCGACAGTATCAGGGCTGAGAACGCGGGTTCGAATCCCGTGGCGGACGATTTTTCTTGCTCTCACCCCAGTCCAGTGACCAGTAGGAAAGCCCATCGACAAACAGTCCTGGACCGAAGCTCGTCGCGCTGTAGAAGTCACGTACACGCGTCGCCAAGCGCACCATGATACGAGCATCTGGCGGCCATACAATTTTTGGGCTCCATGTCTGCCTGTTCTCAAAACTGGCCAGCCATTCTCAGAGATAATTGCCCAGAATTTCCAGCTTACGATAGGATATCCGCAAACCATAGGTGTGAAGATCTCCACTTTTTTCAGCAAGAACCTCAGCCTCTTCTACTCTCCTACTAGCTTCAGGTTCGCATACGAATCTACTTCCAGATGCCGTTGCAGCAGACTCTTCAGTTGCGCCTACGAATCCACTTCCAGATGCCGTTGCAGCAGACTCTTCAGTTGCGCCTACGAATCTACTTCCAGATGCCGTTGCAGCAGACTCCACGTCTTCATCGGGTGAGAATGAAGCGAGGTACACGTCTTTCTTGACTCCCTGGGCTACCCGTGTCCACGCTAGGAGATCTCGCGGTGCAATTGATCTCTTGTCCACCACACACTTCACAAGCAGATAAGCGTGTGCGGCGACCGGGTCGGAGGGATAGCAGACAAAATCCACGCCGTGAGAAGCGACAGCACTCCGAACAAAAAACTTCGCCGCTACTAGGTCTGCATACACACGATCTCGCAAGGCCTCTAATATCGACGTAGCTTTTTTGCTTCCCTCGACTGTAGCAAATTTTGGATCAGAAGCAGCGCCATTTTGGCTCGACTGTTCAGTAGCAAATTTTGGCTCGACTGTTGCAGTCTCAGAAGCAGCGCCATCGAAAAAATAAAAGGGAGGACCAAGTTGGGAATTCTGTTGCGGATTCGTTGGAAGCGTACCAATCTCTGTTCCCACGAGGCGCCTCTGCTTGCGCAACCGTAAGTGCTCCTCGGCAGAAAACAGCAACATTTTTTTGGTCTGATTGTTCGTCCTTCTGAATCTTTGAGTAAAATTAGTCCATGCATTTACACTTATAATCACTGTAAGAATGGGTCGAATTCTGAGGCTTTTCGTGCGATGAAGAAATCCGTCTTTCGTATAAGACTATAAGATTTTTTGGGCTTCAACATCTGAGAAAATTGTCATTCTCGAACGCTGATGTTGACAAGAAAGTTGTACCCACATTTCACATAGACTGAATTCGGATGTCTGCGGTGAACACTACGAATTGGTCTTGATGCTGCGCCACAGTGACAACTGCAGTGAAGCCACACGTTGTGATCTTCGTGAAGATGTCGGAACAAGTTCCTTCGTTATATTTGTTAATGTTGGACCCACCTGGACTCTATTAGAAGCAAAATAATGGTTTTTCACGAAGCATCACCAGAGAGAGCAAGAAGATGTTCTTGTTCAGTGTCCGATAATAATTATGTTGTCTATCGAACGAAGAAGAAGCAGATGCACGACTACGGTGGTGGAAACTCAGAAGGAAATCAAAGTCTTTTGTTTCCTCCTATTTTCGAAGATAATACTACATCTTCTATCTTTTCCTTCAATGCTGGACTTTCAAAAATACAAATCTGTCCACGACGAACGACCAGTCAATTATATGGAGTCCACCCTTGCTCTTGCAGCAAGAAGAGGCCATACATTAGAAGTAACTAATTAATTATGCAACGTGCTCCTCTGGAAGAAGATCCATCGTTCAAAATATACATCGCTTCTAAGATAATCAGTTATACTTCTATTGAATATTCTGCTTTTCGTTGCTACAAGAGAAAAAAAAATGTCAAGGATGATTCAAATACGAAAATGATGTTGTCATAGATATTGAAAGTAGTATCTATTCTCTGTAAGTATAAAAAAATATCTTCTTGCTGAACCTGAAGTTTTCATAAGTCTTTAGTGCTGACGAAAATGCAAATGTTGTTCTGCTTCGTACCTTCCGCTGCTACCGGTGCTTTTACTCCTGCTGTGCACCCTAGTTAGGATAGGATAGGATACTCCTTCTAACGGTAATAAACTAGACCCACCTAGTAGTTGTAGTAGTAGTACTCCTTCGAACTACGGTAATAAATAACTATTACGATTCATATCAAATAGTAGTTGCGAACAAACATTTTGATTTTCTAGATCTAGATCCCAAATAAGACGAATAACTACGCTGTTGAATTCTAGTAAACTACAATAATTACAACGAGAAGATCATGGGAAGAAAATTTACTTGAAGAAGATGAAGAAAGAGGCAATAAACATGTTCTTCAATAATAATAATGAACATGATGTTGATTCAACATCTATTAAGCATTATTAATCCTCTTAAGAGAACCAAGAGTTCTTGATAGTGTTGCCTTTTCTCTAACTCTATCGGAAAATTAGTCTGGACATTAACTCTACCAAAGCGACAAGAGCAATGGCTCATCATCATCATACTGCATCCCAAACGACTATACTTAGCCATCGGCGGGATGATACATTTCCTGCGGTTTTGAAAACGGCCTTTAGGAAGTAGCCTGCTTCATCCAAGCAATGCAATCAGCGCGTTCCTTCTCCTTCTTCATACCAGCGAAGACCTGAGGAATCACGATAAGAAATGAAGAATTCAATTGCTAGGTACTTAGGCTAGTAGAGTTAGAGTCAGTGCGACATCCTTATCTTCGAAGAGAGAGAGAATCGAATGCATTACTTCGCAGGTTAGGTAATCCAAAATCGACAACAGGAAAAAAGAAGTACCATCTTCGTTCCTGGCAGGTATTCCTTCGGGTTCACCAAGAATTGGTCCATGTGTTTCTCACTCCAGATAATTTCGGCACCTTTGTTGGCTTCGGAGTACCTAGTAGATGGTAATGGTGGACATGATGAACACATAAAGAGAGATCATAATCATTCTTGGCGGATTATAAAGGAACCAAGAAGTCATGCTCTTAGTATTACTGATATCCGGGAGTTGTTCCGCTCGTTCGGCCGAAGATTTGGTGGAGATTCGGTCCAGACTTCGATGCGCCTCCCGCATCCACTGTGTGGCACTGGGAACACTTACTCTTGAAAATCTTGGCGCCCTGTTGGAGAAAGAGAAGTTGCACCATTGGTTTTGGTATAGGGTTGTATTGTTGATGCAGCAGCAAGATGAGGATGTTTATTAGTCAAACATTCTTGATGTGAGGTGTGAGTGAGAGAACATTCTATTCTGAGAACTAGAAGAAGTTTCTGTTTCATTCTCTTTCAAAAAAAATATGGCAGTAGACTGCTACTCATACAACTGGATGGACCAAACAACTAAAAGAGTCAGTCAGTACCTTCTTGACGTCGCCATCCGCGACCGTGACATTTGGCTCAGGCCTCACCATTTTGGACTACAAGAACTTCACAAATACAGGTCAAATTCAAGGATCGATGCCGTTGCGGGGCAATTGAACAAGAATATCTTTTGATGGGTGCGGCTGGGGGCCACTTCTCAAAGAACCTCTTACAACGTACTACAAAAAAACACTAGGAGAGGTTGTTGGTGTAGGTAGGAAAGGTTGTTGATGTAGGTGGTAGGAAAGAATCAATAGGTAGGAATAGGAAAGAAACAGAAAGTTGTAGGAATGATAACTATTGAGCATGAAAGAAATCTTAGTATAAATATGAATACTGAAGTCTGATCATCAAAGCTAAAGATAAATATGGATCTTAGTCGACGTGAAAGAAACTATAAAACTTGAATTATCCTGTGTTGTAGAAGTTTATGTATCAGAGAGAACGACAACGATCAAGTTTATCAAAATAAGTAACACCAAATGAGATCTTAGACTTGGACTAAACAGAGATGAAAGTGTTTGATTCTAGAACCTCAAAAAAAAATTAATCATTCATTTTTTCCAAGAAGTATCCTCTTGCTTTATTCGTCTCTCGTTAATGCTTTCAGAGATTCATCTCATGATGAGAAGTAGAAGAACACGGGAGAAACATATTAGAGGAAACGAAGCACGACGAAAAAAAAATCTGCAATCGCATCTCGTTCTTCTTAGTAGTTGACTCAGTCAGCCCTCAAAAAAAAGCATCTCACTCGTAGTGTCCTGTTTATGTGGTTCTGGTTCCTCGACTTCCTTGAGGTGATTTTTAGAACGCTCTCCTGCGGTAGCTTAACTCCTTAGCTACACGCTAACTACTTCCAGGCACTTTTTACTCCTGCACAGCTTGTCTTGGTTGAATACTCTCGTCACAGTCTGAAGGCTTCTAGAGGAACACACTACGTACTGGCTATTCTCTTTCAGGACATGATGTGTGAGTTCAGTTTTCTACATACCCATTCTCTTGTTACAAGCGAGTACATTCTTCTGGTTCTTGCATAATAGGGTTAATACTCGTCCTCGTTTTTTAGCACGATAAATTATCATAAGGATCACAATAAGGTGGGGATTCTTGTTCTACGTGCCTAATTTCACAATATTCGGCGTGTTGTTGTTCCTTGAAAAACGCAAAATCTAGATTCGTTCCTGCTTTTATTCGGCGTGGTGTTGTTCCTTGAAAAACTCGAAATCTAGAATCCTGCTCATCTGCGAAGGTGCCGGGATATGGGGAGAGCGCAAAGCTTCGGCACTTCTACTTGTTCTACGTGGTAAGCAAAGACTCAAAAAGCTACGTCAATTTAATACAGAAACTCAGCTACTTGGTACGTTAGTATGTGTCCTACGGTGGTTCGGGTTGAGCTCAATGTCAATCGTGATTTGAATGGTAAGGTAGTTCTTCTTCATGTCGGGTATAGCGTTCATGACAATTGTTCTCTGGAGAATTCCAAACATGCTATTGTTGTGAGGTGAAGAACAGAATGAGGATAACAGCTCTAGGTCGATCTTAAGGATGTTGAAATATGGTCAGCGAGGTGAATAAATTCTAACGACTAAACTTTACAGTTTTACTTTCTTCGAGTGATAGCAAACACAGCTGAAGGGTCGTGGAGGTGCGGCGGGTAGTACTGCTTTTTCATCTTCATTCTCCATCATGCAATTTCATAGTATGAGTATCCGATTTGCATGCCTATTTACTTTGATGTGATGGAAGCCGTGCGTGGTGAACGTGAGTACCTATGTAGTAATCCTAATATTTGCGATGTTGGATGCTGTAACTGTTCAAATTCAGTAATTGCTTTTTCTGCTAAATTTCATACGATGGAATATGCTAACGCTATGGATGCATAAACAACTGCTTCTTGAACTTTTTCACTGGGATATTGTGATGAGACATCTAATGAATACCTGTGCAGATAGTGAGGTCGAAATAAACTTGCGAAGTAGATCATGAATAATTGTGTTGAACATGCAAAAAATGTTTTCGAATTAACTCGGCTATTTCAGTAGTTCTGATACTCCCTCAGATACCGTAGTTCTTTTGTTCTTCCCGGTACGGTATGAAGATAAAAACTTTGAAATCACAACCACGTCCTAATAAATGTAGAGGACCCCATCCTCTTTATCTAATCCGCCCTAGTGCTAGTCTACTTACCTCTACTTCATTCTCCCCCTATGAAGCATTTCCTATACATAGATTCCCTTATTATTACAAAAGCCTTGCCCTCTCACTTGCGTCGTCCTCCGGATCTTCTCCTTCTGTCAACCACCCACCAAAACCGGTGAACGAACTTCGCCAGTCATCCCTGTCGTTCGGCCTGTCCTCACTGTAGCCGTAAAACCCTAGACTCTTCGCGGGAGTGTAGTTCGCAGATAAGTTGCGATTCTTGTTGTCAGAAAGAGGAGACTCCAATGGCCACTTTTCTTAGAAGATGGATGGCCACGGTTGTGGTAACTTCGTAGTCTTGTTGTTACCCATTAAGCGCAAGTATAAGTACTACTTCGTTTGAAAAAAGACATACAAAGAGAATCCTTTGCTGTCAAAGGCAGTTGAGTCCTACAACATGATACTGTGATTATAAGTCAAAGTCATGGCAGTACAACTAGCCCGTAAGTTTGGTTGTTCTCCCGCGCCTTGTTCCGATCGCGGAGTCGCGCCAGCGCAGCCAGAATTAAGCGGGTAACCAGATAGGCGAGCAGACCAAAAAAGATTGATGCGCAGAGAACCTCAGTCGTCGAACATGGACGCTCAGCCTTATTTGCTCCCGGATTGATTAGAAATATTCAGGTTAGTTTTCAACAAATTCGCACGATTTTCTCTCTTCTTCTTCACCTTTAAGGTTACAACCGTCAACCCCTCTCTCACGACCGCATCTTTTAGCTAATGTCTAGTTGGAAAGTGCTGAACAAAGATGTCCTAAAGAAACTTCCGTTGCCGGTTGTGCAGGCTGTAGCTCCTCGGGCTCGGATTCCCCTGCATTATGGGGACGAACAACTGCTGCGTGCGCCGGCTTCGTATGCGACGTGTGCACAGCAGTCTGGTGATGCGCGGACGAAGAAGATGAAGAACGTTCAGCATGATGCTCTGACGGCAAAGGCTGCAACAACACGTTCACGTCAGCGATAACCGCTAATTCCAGCGACGCGTATTTTCCCGCTTCTGCAGTCGTTTTCGCACTTGATTTCATGCCCTCCACAGTTGTCACGTCGTCCGGAGCGAGCGCACCTGCTGCCAGTAATTGCAGAGTAGTGCGATCTGCCACAGCACGCACCGTTTCATACCATGAAGCATCCGACAACAAGCTGCCACCAACGAAGTCGCCTCCTCCGTTCTTCTGCCGTAGCCCAATTTGCAGACCTTTCTCCAGCACGTCCTGGCCGGCGTTCAGTAGGGAGTCCGTTGCGGGAACCCGACTCGAACCTCCTTGATGAGCAGCAGAACGCATTGTTAAAGGTTGAAACAATTCATATTTGTCTTACATATTTGACATATTTCGTCTTGACAGGTGTCAAATACAGCGTACAAATATGAAATGTTTCAACCCTTAACATTGGCAGCACGTGCCGCATCATCACCTGCAGCCGGAAATCCTCAAGAGACCACATCTGGAGTAGCAAATGCGATGGGACCGTCCACGTAGTTGCGCCTGCAGTAGATCCAGCTGCTGTGGTTACCTGGATATCCAGGTACGCTGGCACTAAGCGGCCATGATGTTGCAGTGTGACCATCGGAAAAAACTGCTGTGCTGTTGTAGTTCGTCCAGTTTCGCTTTTAGAACTAGATGAAGTACTCTGCTTGCCTGCGATGAAATCCGATGGGCTCAAGACCTTCATCTGCGAGTTGGACACTGTGGAGGTAGTGGTTGTACCAAAAGCTGTGTTCGTAGTAGACTTCGCATCATCCTCATCCACTTTTCCGTGATAGATGTCAGACGTCGCGTGGTACACAATTTGCATGCTTGTTCCAGCTTCACCATCGCCACGAGCATTCTCTGCGTCCAGGACAGCCAAGCACTCGTCTAGATCTCCAGCCTCGACTGATCGGTATTGCAACAGCGGAATCTGCACTCGTCCAGGCCAGCACGTGTACACTGCGTCAGAGCTGAGCAACGAGGATGAGGAGAGCTGAGACTGAGAGATGCTAGAAGATGCAACGCGATCCTCCTGCTTCTTCGCCAGCAAGTGCACAGCAAAGCGTCCGCTCGAAAGGTAGCCGATCTGAGTCGTGCTAAGATGAAGCTGTGCACCAACCTCGAGCTTGCCGTGGGCGAGCGGAAAATCTAGCAAACCGTGCGGTCCTCCTCCTCCCTGCGAGAAACTCGGCAACGACCAGGATCGCAACCTGAATAGGGCGTCCGCTTTCGCAACTGCAGCCGAGTCTTCACTTGATGTCCGCAAACTGCCCTCAAGCTGCAAGTGGCGACGTTGTATGGCCACGTGGATGCCACCTTGGTCTAGGATGCCGCTTTGGCCGCCATGGGCAGCGTGGGACTCGTAGACCCGGACAACAATGGGAAGAACGATCTTCTGATCATGATGATGTGCTCCTTTGTTACCTGTCTTACCCTCCTTCTGCAAGGCGATTACCTTTTTCACCGTGTCTTGCCACCCGTCTGCGCCTGCATCAAATTGGAGCTTGAGGTTCCGCTGTCCTCACATCAATCTTTTTAAGAACGAAGTTCACTTTCACGCTAGGATCATACTGAAGAAAGCTTCTTCATAGAGAAACTATTTAAAAGCTATAGAAAACTAATATAGTTCGTTGGAAGGGCTAAACGCTAGAGGTAAAAACTAACCGGTTGTTTTATTTAGTCTATGCTTAAGCTGTCATTTTTAACCTGTAAATTGCTATGTATAAGCCTTAATCAGTGCTCGTCGTTCCCGCCTGTCGTAGCTGCTGCTGCAAAGACTGAAGGGAAGCCATGTCGACGCGAGGTTTAATAGGACCTGCATCCCCAGCAACCGGCAACGCTCCCCATAAACCCTGCACGTGGGCAAGCCAGTGAGCTTGGAGGTCGAAATACGAGCCCTCCACTAGTGCGCGTGAGATCCGCAGTGCCGGGAACGAAACCTGTCGCAGCACTCTCCCCTCGTTAGAGCTAGCCCCATCCCTGAGACCATCTTCCTGCTTGGCTTCTTTTTCACAAGTAGAAAAAGAGCCAAGGGCGATCATGCTATAAGGTGGATGTTCTTAGCATGTGATCCGAGATACTGCGGAACCGCTGTACCTGGATCATTACCGATCAGACTCCACATGCTAACAAGGATGTTCTACAAATTAAAAATATAGCCTTAACCTCGACATTTTTCGTAGTCTTCTCCGTGCCGACGATAGTACCTTGTCGATCTTGTTGTTTCTCGAGAGGAGCGAGGATTTCCACAGGCAAGCCCTGCAAGTGGAGTAGATCGTCAATGCCAAAGGCGCTCCGGTCGTCGTACTTCATATCGCAAACGAGGTCACTGGATACGGCAGTTCGATACGACATAAGTCGTTCGTGGTCGGAAGAAGCGCTGCTAATTCCGGGTCCTCCTTCAATCGCCTGAAAGACCTCATGTCCGCAGTCGTCAAGGCGATCTTTCGGCTTTGCGCAGCTGTGCCGCGTCTCCACTGCTGACAGCAGCTTTCCCTGCGCGGCAACCACGATCTGCACAGCTGGAAGACTGGCCGTCGCGTCCAGCAGAGACGCGTCCCCCGCGGTAGCAACCAGGTCAGTCGAGGGAGAGTACATCATCTTGCTCGCCTTAGCGTCGCCAGGGACCGCTTCCTTATGCTCCGGCAATAGCCCAAACGCTGCCCGGCAAAGCCGTGCGGTCTGCTCCACCGTGCGCGTCGCCTGCCTTGCGGCGAGGGACCTTCGACCGATGAGCCCGCTTCCAATCCCTTTGGACGTGCCCTCTGCGAAAGGGTGCAGCCGGAAATTGGCGTACTTTGCCGGATGACCTCCATGACCACCACTCTTTGTAGAAGATACTAGCGAGAACGCGCGGAGCGAAACCCGAACCACATTTGCAAAGTCGACCGCACTTCCGCCACCACCAAACAAGTGCGAGACCCATCCAGAACCACTGGCTTTCGCAGTCGTGGTGCAGAAGTTGACAGTTCCATCTTGGAAGTGCAGTAGGCATTCAATCTCGTCTAGTCGCGACGTCCCAAAAAGCGACTGCGACGACCAGTTGATCACGCGTTGTAATGGAGATACAGAAGAAGTTCCTCCTGCATTGTCCAAGAAAAAACTCGTTCGCGGTAACCAAGCGGAATGCTCTGTGGTGACGCGAAACTCGTTGCGAGGCAGCAATGCTCCCCAAGGAACCACGTCAGTTGCTCCCGAAGATGAGTCTGTTCGCACTCCAGATGACGGCGAAGCCAGGGTCAGCAGTTTCACTCGCACAACGTCCTTCTTTTCAGCCACCTTCGCCTCAACCGCCTCCTCGTTTTTAGGTGTCTCCTTTCCTGCCCTCGAGTTAGAACAGATTCTTCTCGTTCCAGGACACTGTTCATCTTGCTAGATAGGAGAGCGTGATGAACCAACATTTATTTCTTGATGGATCCGTATCTTCGACAAACCTCCGATGATACAAACATGAAGATGCTACTCAAATTTCATTCCACTACTTAAAAAATGTCGAAATTATTACCACGGACTAGTACAATCGATGCTACCTAGTTGTGAAGAACGTCAAAGCCTTAACAGAAGCCGAACTTTTCTTGCCGTGTATCTTGAGGGCCATTTCTTCTACGAAGTCTTCCTCCCCCATCTCTTGATACTCAAGGCCCTCTTCGACGATATTTCCGTCTTCCAGTGCGCCATCGGGGAGCTGGTCTTGCAGATTTACCAGTGTTGTGCCATCACCGACAAACTTGGCTTTGAACTCCGCAGTTCGTGCGTCGACAACGAGCAACGTAGGATACCGAGTCACCTGTTTGATTTGATATTTATCAATAAAAGTTGTTCCTCATGATCTAAGAGTCACCTGTGTGTTTTGGAGTTATTTCGGAGGAGGTGAAGTCACACACACATTACTAGATGTTTCTCCACCAATCTAGATATTTCTCCAATCTATCATTTCAAAGATAAATGCACATTGATTGGCATTCGTTATAAGTCCTCCTGTTTCTAGACTTTCAAATTCCAAAAACTACGTTGGTCACAACCTTTAGAGTTGTACTTTTGGACACTTCGGGCAAGTGCCTCCTTCCGCACGCATGGTTTTGCCCCGTTTGCTCCAGCTTTCGTGAAACGGCAACCGAGGCCAGGGAATATGACCGTAATATTCCTCGCTTAGTGCTTGCGTTTTGTCGAAGCTGACGAAGATGATTTCCGTACCAGGTAGGTTCTTCTCCTTGTTGTTGTACCATTCAACAACCTTTGGACCCAATTTGCGGCAACACGGGCACTTCTGGAACCCGAAGTAGAAGATGAGCGTATGGATTTTCCTCGCACGCAGGTCTACTTAGAGCTCACGACCCTTGATTGTATCCATCCTCAGATCAGATCAGGCATCTTCGTGCCGTCGGTTCTTTCTATATATAAGAGACGACAGGAGCTCTTCCAAGATGTACTATCAATAATCTTCTGAAGATGGTGGATTACATTCGCGGCAGCCTTAACCTAGCACGACGTCCGTCGGAAGTGAGTGTTGTACTCCGTGTTCGTCCTTGCGAATCAGCACCGGGCCCATCATTTTTTCCCAGCGCGAAACTTCACGCGGTGCATAGTGCGTGCGTACCGTTACGAACAGCGTCGGCGATACCTGGTTTGCAAGTGCATCATGGAAGTCCACGTGTCCTTTCGCAGCAGACGGAGAGGAAAACCATCCTCCAGATGGCTTGTCCTTGTCCGAGGACACGCCTCCCGTACAGGTTGCAAGCGAGTCGGTCTTCTTACAACGTCGAAGCAGTTGTTGTGTGTCCTTGGCAGCCGGCAGAATATCGGGATGAGCTGCCGTGACTGCCGTCTGCTCCAACCTAGTGGAAAATAGACGAGCGTAGGTGGCTTTGGCGCATTGAGCCTGGTCCTCTTCGATTTTGTGCTCATATCGCTGCATCGGTTCCTCCCGCTCCGCATCGGTGACACCCTTTTCTCCGGTCACGACAAGACCACCCGCACTCGGAAGAATTAGAGGTAGGTTTTTGGTGCTCGCTTACCCCGCTTTTTTTCTTTCTCCCTTAGGAGATTCGCATAAAAAGCGGCAAGAAAAGCACCTTTAACCTACCCTTAAAAGAAGCATAGGCAAAGCATGCACAGCCTCCACCTGCTTCACGAAGTCTCCTGGACGTAGGTGGCCAAAGAGAGACTCAAAGCCCTTAGCACCGGCGGCCACGCGGAACGAAGCAGGCGCGCGCAGATTCCAGGAAGCCAACAAGGACTCCTCGAATTGCGCAACCGTACAACCAGCTTCACCCAGGGGCGCGACGCCTCGACTCAATTCAAATTCGTCGACGCTCGTTCCATCGACACCCTTGAACGCATCCGCGTCCTTGTTCTCCTCTCCAGTCGTTCCCGGAGCCAAGCTCTTACCTCCCGGCAAAACCAGCGCTGCGTCGCCGAGCCAAGGAGAAGGTGCTTTAGATGATGAACTCACAATTTATTAAAACATTGTTTGAAGGGATAAGCCTATAGAGGTTAGGTTAGGTTGTGAATCCTGCACATCGAAGCCTCCCGGCACCTGGCTTGACTCCGAGGATGAATACGTGACCTGAATATAGAGGTAAAAACTAAGACCTCACAATTTATTAATACAACATTCATCCCCTAGTAATGATCATAACCATAAATCTAAATATTTCAAATTTACCTTTTGAAAAATTCCTAGTCCTCTATCTCTATGTTTAAGGAGAAGCATCAAACAAAAAAAAAGTACTCATACTTAATAATCGAAAAGTTTGCTTCTGTTTGATATTGAGCCTTAACTGCCGCTGCAGCATCCTCTGTCCAGTACTCCTTTAGGCGCTCCGCTGAATCTGGCGTAGGAATCGATCCAGCTGCCTGAGCCTCCTGAAAGCGCTTGCGACTGAGGCGAGCTTGAAAGAGGTTGGCGTTTTGCAACCCAAAGCAAGGATGGCTGATCAAAACGGGATTGTGATAGCGGACTTCGTCTGGTACGCTCGAGCCCGAGCCCTCCTTCGACGCTGCCTCGACAAAAACGACACTTCGGGTTGCAGGTTAGAGGAGAGAACAATTGAAAACGTAGACGTACGTGATGTACTGTATCATTAGGATTAACACGATCATCAAACGGAGTGGCGTCTAAGTAAGTATTACTAGGAGGTTCTTACATCATCAGAACTTCTACAACAATATTATAAAGTACTTAGTTCTATTCTGCCATAATCAAAAGGAGGAAAGATTGCGCTTTCTTCGGGTCGTTTGGTTGGGTCGCCGCTCAGAGGCCCTTTGAGATCCAGACCGAAGTGCAAGCGCGCTCGCCATTGTGCAACCGCCACGCGTGTCTCCACCGTCTCCAACAGCGCGGTCGACACAGCCGAACCAGCAGCTGTTGCATCTGCTTTGGCTGCAGTGCGAAAAACCCGACTGCAAAGCTCAGACGTCGATGTCGTCGATTTGCCGGAATTGATGGCCGCGAGTCGCAACTTCTCATTGCATTCCTGCTCGTTCTGCACTGCTCGCACTGGCTGCACAGATTCGAACTCTTGGTGTGGCTGCAAGTTGCGGCTGTCTTCAACAGTTTCGGCAATTTCGTACAACGCAAACCCCTTGTCGCCCAACTCTGCATCCGCCACGTTGCCAGACGCTTGCTCGCCAAACAATGGCGTGCGGCACGATACACCAACCAGATACGACGTGGAAGCGTGCTCAGAAGATGTAGTAGAGGAGGCTCCTGCTGAACTACCATTAGAAGACTGGTCAATCTTTGTCTTTGTAGTTCATCTTCCAACTGCATCCTTGTTGAAAATGAGTATCCTCACTTCAAAGGGAGATACTTCTCAGCCAGCATAATTTCCTTTTCAAGGATACAAGAACACTACATTCTCTTGCAGTTAAAGATCGATGAAATACAAATAATAATTTGCTTCATGGGAGCCTAGGTTTTGGAGGTAAAAACTAACCGGTTGTTTTATTTAGTGCTTTGAGCGTCGCTGGACCTAAACCTTCGCCGTTTTACGGGCAAAAGCCAACCAAGAATTGCAGCACAACCTCGTACTTATACAAAGGGGAAAAAAACTTATTCCTGCTATGGGAGGAGGTAATACTATAATCATGTGTACTAAGTAGTTAGAACCCTAAACCCTAACTTGACCAACGCGATGCACTGCGCACACGGCTTCAACCTTAGAATCCACGTCCGAACTCTTCGTGTCACCAACCACTCTCGGGAGCAAATCGAAGATACTCGGAAAGAGTTCCCCTGCAGCGCCCAAGACCGGAGAGGGCTCTGCGATGACGCGTCGCGGCCGTGCGTGGTACAGGAACGCCGCACGCTTGGTTGTGTCGGTTGAAGCCTGTCCCGGTCCGACCGCGATCGTGTTGCTCCGCAGATATTCACCCTGCAAATCCGTAAAAGGCTGGACAGGCTGCGGAGATGCGACCGTGGCTTCTTTTGACGATGGTTAGAGGTTGAGGTAGAGCTTTTAAAAGATGATAAAAATTCATGATCTAGATGTACATCTTATAAATGCATTTCATTTCAACAGTAGAAAAAAATGAGCAAATAAAAGCAGAACATAATTATCTGTGAGCCAAAAGCAGTTAGTACAGCAAATATCATGAGCCTTAAGATGGATCGCCCGTGATGAAACCCGGCAAGCTGCAGCGGAAGCTCTCCTCACTCGCAGTTGCGCTGCCACCAAGCAGTCCTGGAGCAGTGGCGCTGGTGACAGGTACCGTAATGGCATAGGACAATGCCTTAGGTCCCTCACTTTCTTCCGCGACTATGATTTCCATTGCCTCCTGCATCGCGAGCGTAAGCGTAGGGGCAAATGAGAAGAAGAACAGCATTTTCAATCCGAAGCAGGATGTTGAACGAGGTCGAGGCATCTTGAAGATGTTCTTCATCTCGTGAGTAGACATCTTCTTCAGGATGCGCGTATTGGTGTTCTTCGTGGCGTGTGCGGCCACAGGAGGTCCTTTCTCCTGTTCAGCACACATCGAGATTGTCGTGATTCTTATGGTGACGTTATCGTTACGTAAAAGATCTTGAGAAAAGGCAGAAATGCAACTACTGTTCTATCTAGTATGTTGTAGCCATTCTTGCTCTTCAAAACTACAAGTTCGTTTTCGGAGATTCATCACATGAAATGTTTGCATTGTGGGAACTCATATGGATAGGATAGGATAGGATAGGATAGGATAGGATAGGATAGGATAGGATATGGCTCGCCTCGGAGTGCTGAGCGTTCACGACTATGAAAACGCCGAAAAAGAATCTACTTCACTAGACCGAGCTGTGCTTGAGCTGGGGACCATGATATCTGGGAACCATAATATCTGGAACCGATGTGTTCACTTGAGAGTGCTCTGAATGTACTTTTAACCGAACAGAGACGACCGACTTCCGCTTACTTCAAAACTTACGTCCAAATAGCACACCGATTTTATACCGATCATTTTGGTCGAACTCTAACTCGTTTTTCAACTGCATCATTCTCAGCAACCGACAATTTCATCATGTTAGAGTTGGAAAGCAGTCGATTAAATGTCAACAGTCTGAGCTGATTCTGCTATCTTCTACTGTGCAAGTGCAACCAAATTCAATGGATATCATCAATACCAGCAAAAATCAGCTATCGTCGAATCCGCATTCTCATGTGGTTGGCGGGACAAATTGACCTATTCTAATCTGTGCATCCCTAATAGGCACGTAGCACCTACACGGAGGATGAATCGATGTGACAAGTCGATCCACAAAAGAGTAGACGCTTGTATTTAAACCAACGAGAGCAAAGTGAGTAAACAATAAGAGGTGGAGAGCGAGAGCTCTGAAAGAGAGGACTGCCTCAGATTGGTGCGTCCCCTCGTATGCGCGAGGAACCCAAGAAATGCTGAGAGGTCCTGAGTTTCATCCTAACATACCATCATCCAGCTGCATGGCATAACGAAGCTGACATCGGTTCTTCTCACAACGCCTCAATTGACAAGATTGCGATGAATTAGGGACAAGGCGTCTAATTAGCCTTGTGAATAGTACTAGATGAAGATAGCCACAACAATCTTACCGTTAGACCTCGTAGTGGAAGTAGCTAGAAAAAACCCACAGGCAAAGTGAGTTGTTCCACAAAAACAGTATTGATTTTTGCCAAGACGTTCACGCAAACCCAAAGTGTACAAATGTCGAGAAAACGCAGAAGCAGTTGCTGACGAAATGGGATCAAAATTATAGTGTACTAGGAAGACCACTTCCTAGTATTATCGGTGAACAGATCAAAAATACCCGTCGTTAGTAAATGTATAGTCACAACAAAGGATAACTGTGAATGATCAAGTTGTGGCTACAATCATTGCAAGCACTAGCACAGGACCACTGAACGATCGAGTAGCAGCTAGAACCACGAGTAGAGGTACTGGATAGCCTCACAACCATTACCACTACCAGACACTATGTCATGTGTGCGTCTCTGCTAGTGCTGTCCGTAGCACCCGTAGAGTTTTTTTTTTTTGCGTCTTGCAACCATCACAACAACATCCGCAACTACAACCAGCAGCACTCCAATTACATGACTTGCGAATAGCGAACTGCTCCAATTACATTACTATAAACTACAACTACCTACTATTGGCAACCCTCGGAGCGCCTCTAGAGAGCGATTTTCGCGCACGCCGCGGCGGTACCTTCACGCAGTATGGAGGCAGGCTCATAGGAAGAGCAACAACAGCTGCCCCAGGCCCCACCCGTGCCGCTCCCGGGTTGGAAAGAAGCGGCTTAGTGACTCGATTCTCAACGATCTTCACGAGTGGAAAATGGCTCATCAGATACGTACCGCTTCTTTCCTCTTGTACTAGTCGGACTGCCTTCACCATCTCAGAACTCTGACCGGCATCGCAGAGTGAACAGAGCAAAGGATAATACGGACTGTATCGCGCAATGACCCAGTGCCAGTAACCGCGCTTGTACACCAATACCGTGCCGAATGTTAGAAGCAAGATGAGAAGGAGCATGTTGAGAAGAGAGGAGTTGTTAATACATCCAAATGATCTATTCTACAGCTACTCCTCTATCTGCATTTGAGTCATATGATGACGATGATGATGATGCTGATGATGATGATCAGTTTATCTGATGCGCCTGCGCCATCATATTTTTCATAATTTATAACCTCCACGTGGTGTCTCGCCCCATCCGGTGCCGAACATTCGAAAGGTCTTGCGCATCCACATCCATGCGTCACTGTCTCCGTCTCCAAAGGCGTTGTAGAGACAGTAAAAGTTGGCGTTTTGCACCGTGTACGTCACTTTTCGATAAGCATCTCTCCAAAAATCTTCTACAACTTGTACTTCTGGAGTCTTAGTCTTACTTTCTCTTCCCTGTAGTCCCTGCAGGACACTAGGAGGAGGCTTATTGCCCGGGCCGACGCGCAAACCGACGAGGCGTTCTAGGTACGTGTCGTAGGACCAAGCCATCAGATTTGGCAGTGTCGCCTTCCAATCTATCGGAGTGTTGCGCCGTTGGGCTTCCTCGGTCCAGAAGGCAAGTCGATCCAGCTCACGCGCGCTTTGACTAGTCTTTATCGAAATCCCGGTAGTTGTGGTGCGGTGGTGCGTCAAACCAACAGTCGGATAGAGGGAACACACACGCGTAGGATCTGTGCTAGTGGAATCCATTGACGTAGTGAACGACGTGGAGGGGGAAATGTTGAACTCGTGAAAGTTATACCCTCGTAAATTCCAAAACATCTCTGCTCTCCGCAGCAAGTCAGCATCTATTGCTGTAGACTTTGCTTTTGCTTCGAGTAACTTCATCTGCGCAGTTCGCTCCGCAGGTGAGAGCATTACTTGTTCCGGCAGGTAGAGCCAATTTTCTTCATCAGCGTACAGTCTTCGCGGCAATTCGTCCTGCTGTGCACTTTGTTGATTTCTCTTGCCATCTCGATCGATGTCCATCTTCTCTTGTTCAACAGTGGTACTTCTAGTAAAACTACTGGAGGTGGAAGAACTACCTTTATTAATAAAGATTCGATCCTCTTGTTTAGTATTTGGACTAGCACCTCTAGCCGTGTTCCTCGTAAGCGGTTTCCCTGTTCTGGCGTCTACAACAAGCTTGTCTGTGAGAAAGGAAACGATAGTGTCCCACCCCATCCCCATGCGGTCCACGGTCATATACGGAACAAAGTACTCGTAGATTAACGCTAAGCAATCGCTATCCGTGGTTGCGTGGAGTGCCTCCGTTCTTCCCCTAACAGCTTGTTGCTCCCCTTGAATTATTTAGTACAACGAGAATCCACCCAGCATAGCCATTGCCATAGCCCACCACAGATAAATATGATTGACTGGCCTTAAGTAGAATACCCTACGCGAGGTCATCCATCCGAGGCCTCCAAAGTGGTTCGCTCGTAAGACATAAACTGTCTCCTCGCGAGCAGCAGCAGGCAGAGCGGCAGGCTGCGGGAACAGCACAGGTGCAGGAGCAGTGGCAACCACTGGATAAATGGATTGTTCTAGAAGTTTAGATGGATCGTTCGATGGAGCGGATTCGCTTATAATTAGCGCAGCGGATTCGCTTGGAGCAGGTGCTGGAACTGGCGACTCCGTAGCAACATGTGCCGCATCAGGTACTACAGTCGAGGCACCTTTAGCCACGGTCGAGGCAGCTTTTTTTTCGACTTTAATAGGGACAGTTGTACCCACATGTGCGGAAGGCACTGGCTCATGCGTAGAAGGCAGCACAGCTGCAGCGGGAACAGAAGGAAGAGGAACAAGAAGAGCCGCGACAGCATGATGTACTGCAGAAGGCTGACCGTGATCGCCAGCTGGATTAGTATCGCCTGGTCTTCTGTCCCCTGAGGGCGTTGTGGTTTGGACGCTGACTGCCGATTGTACTGAGGATGCTGCGGTTTGAACTGGTTGATGTGCTGGCAGCTCATCTTTAGATCCGTTTGGAGATCCGACTGGTACTACATTCCACCCCGTCGATCCTGATGTTGGCTGAGACTGGCCATTCTTTTCAAAGGTAGAAACGCTTTGCTGACTGCTTGTGCCTGGAAGTTGATATCCGCTTTGCGCCACCTTTGCAGCAGAAGATTCATGTTGATGCATATTTCCTGCTGTCTCAGTTGAACGAGCCACCATATGTTGTTGCATGTTGAGGTCGGCACTGTTCGCTCGACCTGCTCTAGAAAAAGAGTTGGCATCTTGCTCTCGCACGACTGCGCGTCCAAGCTTTTCCGCGGCTGCCACCTTTGAAGAAGCACGCTGGACTGACTCTTCCTTCGCCACCGGAACTGGTACAACATCTCCATCTTCTCTCCGTATATTATTAGCCCCCTTCAGGAGCATACTACTAGAAGAGGCCTCAACGCTATTAACCGCATGCTCGTCCTCAATACTAGTCAGCCGTCGCAACTGCTCTTTCTTTCCCTCATCTTCGCTTAGAAGTACCTTCTTCATCTGATGTGGAGACGAAGTTGAAGATGTTCGTGGATGGAAGTAATTTTGTCGGAGACTCTGATCATTTTCCGCCAAAACGTGCTCGATCTTGCGTGACCGCTCGTGCCCGTTGTCACTCCAGGCTGAAATGCTGTTAGAGGTTCCCTACGTGGGAAATGCCACAGGTGAGTATAATCAGCTTCCTAAGATGAATTATAGCATTACTTAGGGTTGGGTTGCAACAAGCCTTAATACTGAGAACCGACTTGTCTTTCTCCATCGCCTCGGTCATTGCGGAGAAGTACCGGTGAATCTCAGGACTCAGGTCCAAATCGTCCTCTAGAATTCCCACGTGCTCGTAGAAGAGGAAGAGGAAACCAAAAGCCCACATGTAATAGGTCATCAATCGCACGTGAATGGTATCCCAGTGCACTCTCTTCGGAGGGCTGACCGCTGTGTCTTGATTCCCTCTGAGGACTATGAACAGTGTTGAGGCTGTAGGTCTTGTGAGGTTTTACATCCATCGTAGCACCTTAGAGGTAGGCTTTTGGTGTTCGTTTATCCCGCTTGTTATGGCTGTCCCCCTTAGGAGAGCCATAACAAACGGTAACAAAAGCACCTTTAGCCTACCCTTAAGCACACTGTTGATGTCTAGGAGGTCTTCTTCATGCTACCAGAGATCTTCACTCTAGGCTCTTCTTCCCTTGAAGTAGGTCTAAACAGTAACGCCGTAGTTCATGTGATTATTACTCTCAAAAAAAATTCTGTAAATCATAATCTTTTTCTGTTTCCCATAAGAGTACTGTCTGTCCCCGCTGCGGAAGTTTGATTTCTAGTTTGTATTGTTGCGGACAAAGCATCCAAAACTTTTGCGGTTTTTTCCTCTGCTGGTGCTCCGTCCTCGTGTTCTAGTGTGGAGTCGTGCAGTGTAGAATCGTGCTCGTGTTCTAGTGTCGAATCGTGCTCGTGCTCTAGTGTCGAACTCGCTGCTGCTCCCTCACTTGTACTGTATTCCACACTTGTTCCAGGAGCTGCTCCAGTGGTCACGCTGCTATCGCTTGCACCCTTGTTGATGCCGCTTGTTCCCGGAGTTGATTCCACACTCGTTCCCGGAGTCGTGGTCCTCGTGTGTACATCAAGGGGAACAAGTGTACTATCAAGAACTTGCGTACTAGTATCCCCAGTCGTTCCAGCTGTTCCCGTTACCACAGGTGCTGCATCATGATGAGGACTTTGCTCGACAGGTGATGCATCATGATGGGCACTCTCTAGTACCGCAGGTTCGCGTGCTTGCTCCTGAGGCTGCGGCCCGTACAATTCTGCGTGAACAAGGTGATAAAAGCCATCGTCTTGCCCGTTCCAATATTCTTGGTTGAAAACTGGAAAAAGGCGCTTAGCCGATGCATTTTTGATGATGCGAAAGCGTCTACAGGGATTCTCTTGATGATTCTGCAGTGCTAACGACTCGAAGACTGGCGCACCCCTCAGCCGCGCGCGTCCAGCAAATGTGATCGCCGATCGGCCGGCAGGTGCGCTGCCGATCCTTGGACGAGTGTTCGCAACAGCACCACGTCCCCTAAGAATTTGCTCAACGACGGCGGCCGACGGACCGTTTCTACTCTGTTGTGCAATCGCCTCAGGTGCTCTGTGTTGGAAAGGGTGCACACCAGCCGGGCTTTGGTAGATGTAGTGACTGCTAGACGATCCCCCAAAATTTGGCCTCACATTAGAGCTACCCCGTTAGCATCCCTCACTGCATCCTTCTTGGCCAGCTTTTCAAGTAGAAAAAGGGCCAAGGGTGGCGCAAAGGATGCTTGAGCGGTAGCCTTAATCACAAAGCCACTGTTGGATAAGCCAGACATGCTAGTAGCGTACCTCGACGTCCCTGGAGCTGCTGGGCCAACGCGATTATTCACAACCGCATATCGTCTGCCATTCGCCGTCACTGTGCGCGTCGCCTGCAGCCGCCGGCGCTGCGGAGGCGCAAACAACTGTCGATTTGCAGGCAAGCGTGGCGCAAACAACTGTCGCTGTGCCACCATTTGGGGTGAAGGAGTTGTTGTTGTTTTCAGCTCCTGTTGTGCCTCAGCCGTGCTTATGTCCTGAGTGTCACTGGATGTTGACGAAGGATGCTGTACTGTGATTGTGCTCTTAGAAGTCGTCGCATCGCCTCCATCACTAGTACCTTTGCGTTTTCTTACGACTCTACTACTATATTGAAGATCATCTTCGGCCTTAATATTATTGGCACCAGCACTATTTGACCGACTTCCAGCACCCGCACCAGGAGCAAAATAACGCGCCCCACCTCCAGCAAGGACTTTATCTTGTTCCGCCATTTCAGCCTCCTTATTCTTTGCTTGCTGTGCCTTCTTATCTTGTTCAACCTTCCAGGCTTTTGTGCCTGCGAGGTCTTGGAACCGGTCGTCCTCGAGGAAGGACACCACGTTTACCCCATGTAGCCTGTCGCACACAGAGTCACTTGCAGCAATTATCCCTTCACCTTGACACCTCGTGAGCGTACTTAGAGGAAGGAGTAGAAGCCTAGTAGCTCACACTATTTATCGTAATAATGGTGACTGGTTTAGATTGTCTGCCATTTAACTTCACTTACCTCGCAGTTAGATAAGCTAATCATAAACGCACACACTGGAGTGAGGAGGGTGAGATTATTGGCTAACAACAAATAATTTTAGGACAGCACTAGCGTGCTTCTTCGTCTATCATCTTTGCAGTATCGTTGTTTTTTTGTGCAATAATCACTCCCGTAGCTGAGCTTGCTGGTAAGCTGAGCTTCTAGTAGTGAAAATTAGAAGTGTATGATTAATTTCTACTGAACAACTAAACGTAAACTTTTGGCCTTAACATAATCCAAATGTCGGATCGCTTTACCTGCATCCTCGCGAGTTGCTCTACTTGGTCTGCGATCACTGGAAAGCGATTACACCCTGTGATTATCATGTACCCAAGTTTCCTTCGGTCCCGTGTCGGAAGCTTAGTTGGACCAACGTTGGAGGAAGAAGACGAGGGAGGGAGACTATAGTTATCATGCATATTATTAGAAGGAATACTATGGAGATCATGATGATCATCGCCTTTTACATTCGTCTTTTCCTGCAGTGCCGCAAACGCAGCATCGCGTAAATTCTCTGGGAGCATATTTTCCACAGTTTCAAATTGCCTCCATCGGGGACCAACCTGTGCTGTGCTAGTAACTTCTTGAGATGGTGATGTTGTTGCTAGTACAGAAGAGGTACTCTTCTTCTCGTTCTTGTCTGATTTGGAACCCTCCGAAAGTTGCTCTAACTTGGACCTACTTTCGGAGGGTTGTACTCCTGGATGTGCAGCGGAGATGCTCGAGTCCGCTGTTTTCGCACCATATAGACCCTCTACACGCGGTCGGTTTTGTCCAGAAGAAGAGGATGAATCTTCCTCAGGAGCAACGGCGGCAATATCAGCGGGATGATACGGCTGACCCTCCTCTTTCGAAGAAGCAGCAGTAGCCGTCGAGGGCACTCCTCGAGAGTGTAAAGCCGACTCAGGTTGGTCACCAGCCACATCAGCATCACTAGATCTGGACGACGGCGTCGCTCTAAGTCGAATAATACCTTGATTCAGGCGAGGAAGCCTCACCGCTGCATGTCGTTTAGCGTGTAGCGCTGGATAGAAACACTCTCTAGCGATGTAAAGGAGTATCGCGATGGACGCGCAGTGTTTGGCATTGATCGATCCATTCTGTGGCCAGCCACCCACGAAGGCAAGCAAGAAAGACGACATTTTTTCCTATCTCACATCTTCAGACGTGACATCTTCAGAAGACTTCAGACGTGACATCTTCAGAAGAAGGCCGTCTCTAGGTTCTTGAAACCCAATAAAGAGTGAAAGAAGGTCGTTCCCTTCTTTATTTAGACTGCAAGTTGAGGCTTTTCAAAAAAAGCCACCAGAGTTGCATCTTTGTGAAAGTCTTCTCTTCTTGTATGTTAGTGCACCTCATTATTTCACTTATAATAGAAGCAGAGTATTTTTGAACACTCACTCCATGGTTTGATTTTTGGTTTTTACCTTAGAAAAGGTATGCACGTTGCAATCACATCACATTCGTGCAAAAATATTTCTCTCAACTTTTCGACTTCCCACTCACCCAAAGACATTTTGAGAACAACCGAAACTGGACTCTGTAAAGACATCATCAAGCAATAGTTAGTGCCACAGAATGGCATGATTAATGTTCGTATAAGTAGTCATAGAAAGTGAGAAATGCTATTCCTCTGCCTCGAAATCTTTTTAGTTCGTACAACAACATGCGGACTATACAGAGCCGTTGTTTTTAAATGCACCGTCGAGGACATGGACATCTGCTGTTCCTGATAAATAACATTAACATTTTTATCGCTCGTCCCCCTGCCTGCTCCTCGGAATAAATGTCTCGGAGGAATCAATGCTCGAACAAAGCTCCCTAAGAGTCGCTCCAACGTCGCCACAACCACGTCCATCGTCCCGAAGAACTCATGCCACATGCCTCTGGGGTGCTGCCACCGCAAGTAACTCCCGGATCCGATGTTGCCGTACCGCTTACTCGAAATGCGCAAGGTCGGACCATCGTCTAATGACGATGGATCGTCTGCGCCAGAAGAACTGCTTGACGAAACACTCCTCGACGGTCGAAAAACAGCCTGTATTTCCGAGGTCGGATCCACACTATCGAGTCTGCGCAAGTACTCTTCAGCCATCGCTAATGCGCTTTGCACGCGTTCGGACGTGCCACCGAGCTCTTCTGCCGCTGTCCGTCTTGTTAAAGACAAACTGAGTCGCGCAGAGTGGAGAGGCAGGTCGACGAAAAAAGCGGTAAAAAGTCGAAACGGCAGTAGCTGTCCCACATACTGCACCAAGAATCGTGTCACGACGTTATTATAGACGTCTACGACGCGCTTCGCCGCACGAAGATAATGCAAGGTTTGCAACGGGATCTCGCTCGTCGTCACATTGTTGCCGGATGACGAAGTTGCATTTTCGCTCGTACCAGTAGTTTCTCCACGTCCACGATTTAGCACGTCACTAGCAGTCAGCTTACTGCTATGCTGGATACCTGATCGCGCAAGCAACACGCCTTCTGCAAATGCAAGATGGGACGCTGCCTCGCTAATGTCTTCACCGAAGCAGTTGTAGCCAGTCAATAACGACTGGCTACACGACATCCTTTCAGAAACTACAAGTCACAACCTTGAATTCAACCGCCGCGTTACCTTGTATGGCACCAACTAGAAAAAGAAACACAATTGAACTTCATTGCCATGTTCGTTGACTGCGACGTTAAATATGAGCAATCTTCAGACGCAAGCTCTTTTATTTACGTGTTGGAACTTTGATTGTAGGCAAGGAGGACTAAGTAGAAGTACTAGAGAGTAATAACAAGGACAAATCGAGCGACAGCGATCGATGGACCTAGGCAACGGCCGCGGCCGAAGCGATTCACAGCTCCTCTCCTTCTCTGTGAACCGACACCCCAGTGGTCGTTTCGGGCCAGCAACTGTGGACGCGCTTTTCCCAGAAAGACTAGAAATTTCGTGGGCTTCTGTGCGTAAATTCTCGAAGACAAGTCGTCAAAGCATATGGTGCTACTGAGGTTCGTTTTAACACAGCTAAATAAACAAATGCAATAATCTAATACTTACTTGTGAAAACTATTCTTCTCTATTCTTGTTGCACGCAACTGCTGGCATCCGTTCAGCTACAAATTGGAATTTAAGCAATGTAACTTCATCGAGATTTCTATTTCATCGAAATGTAAGCAATGTCACTTTATCAAGATTTCATCGAAATGTATTATAAGCAATGTCACTTTATCAAGATTTCATCGAAATGTCTTTAGAGATCCACCAACAAAAAAGACTGCATTTGTTTGTTTCTAGGAAATCTGTCTTCTTGTTCGCGCCTCTCCGTTCGGGCCTGACGAACAAGTTCATCCTGGAAGCCACCGCGAATTTTTTTCCGCAGTTTAGAGTGTGCTAGAATCCATCCAGGTCCTCATCTCCCATCTTGGTGCCTCTCGTCCCTTTCTCTATTGTTCTATTTCATCTGTACTGATTGTAGTTCTATGGGGACGAGAGGGCACCGAGACGCTGAGAGAATTGAATAAACGCGGCTGATCATAAGTAGTTCTTCAGCGTCACGCTTTCGCTTTTCTAGCTTTCGCTTTTTCCTTTCGGAAAGACCTGTGTCGGTTTTAGCCTTCGCCATTTCTTCATCGTGCTGCTTCAGGAGCGCCATGAGTTGACTCTTTTCTGCAGCCTGGTTGATCATTTTGTCCATCTCGACAGGGTCGTAGTCCGCAATACACAAGATGCGTCGGAGGCGATCTTCAATGTCTGATCGTAAAAACATCTTGTTCATCGTTGCGTACAAGGCTCGTGTCTCGTACCCCTCCAGAACTGCGCGCAACAGCGTGCCGTACTTCGCGTTGCCCTCAATCGTTTGCAACGCCTTTGACGTGTAGCGCAAAAATTCGCGAGGGCCAGTCACTGCGTTGCCGAGAACTGCGAGTACGAATTCGATGGAGGTAAAGTTTCCTTCGCCATAAAACTCCTTCAACAGCTATGAAAGGAAAAAGTGTGCAGCTCACTCTCAAGAAATTAGCTAGGATTTAAGTGGAAAAGTAGCTAACTTTCTATGGATGAGTACGCTTTTTCTTGTCATAACAGCTCCATACACAATTCCACGCCACGCTCCTCACCAAAATTGTGACGAGCGATCTGCTCGCGGTAGGTGAGTCGTAGCCGTTGCTCCGCTACATATTTACTTTTTCCCTTATTACTATTGTGGCTCTCCTTGAACAGAGTGGCAGCAAAAATGTCCTCTTCATTCTGCTCTAGTCGTTTTTTCGGATCTACTGTTTCTGGCCTCTTCTTGAAGGTTGCGCCATTGCATTCTCCGCATCGTCCTCCTTGACTCCTTTTCTATTGGGAAAGTGAAGTCAAGAATGGTACTAGTGCAGGATGCAATCATGTGAAGCCCCTTAATCTTTGCAGCCTCTTTCTCCTTCTTGCGGTTCTCAGCTTCCTCCGTCAGCATTTCTTCAAGCAAAGGATCAAAATTAGGGTCTTCTCGTCTCTTTCTCTCCTTCTCGGCCTCCTCTTCTGCATTTGCTTTTTCTTTAACAGCGTCTTCAGTTGATGTTGCACCGCCTTTCTCCTCCTCGACCACACCTCGTCCAGCGTTTTCGTCACTTTCCCCGCTCAGCGGAGACGGCGAAAGCAGATGTAGGAGGAAATTGAGTGTCAAGAGTAGCAAATACCTTGTCTCAAAAAAGAAGTTCGAACCGGGAATACTCGCTTCGTCCTCCATAGCCAGATTCCGAAGAAGCGAGACCCTATCGCCAAAATCGCGTTCAAACTGACCCATCTTCTTCAGCCTACTTCCACCACTTCCAGTTCCAGTATTACTAGCTGATGATAATAATACTTCCTCCTCAAAACCAGCAAAAGTGTCGGATCGACCGTGATTGCGATACAGGTCCTTCACTTTGGTAGGCCGTCCGGTAATAGGGTCAACCTTCATAGGCATAGCAGATGACGTACTATTATTTCCCATCGGATTCGGAAGATTTTTGGAAGCTAAATCGGACTGTTGTTGTCTTCTCGAGGCCATATTATAGCGTTTGCGCCGACGTTCTCGATCTGCGCGCGTTCGCTTCAAATCTTTCAATCGGTCCCTAAGCAGAGCAATCAGCACCACGTCAAAGCCTGCATCCTGCAGCTGAAAACGACCTAACTTGTCGTGCTTCTGGATCTCGAACAGCATCAACAACGAGTAAATGACCAGTCGATTGTCTCGGAAAAAGCGCTTCACCACCAGCAGCAAGGCGGTCACGAAGACCCTTTGCAGATGCCCGTCACCCGGATGTGGCCACGAAGACAAGGAATGCGGCACTGCGTGAAGTACAGAGCGTGACTCTGCGTAGTAAGCAGCATCCTTGGTGTAATCGAGGGCATCGAGCTCGTCCATACTCCCTCTTCTTCGTCGTCTTCGCTGTCCTCCTAGTCCTAGAACCGTCACCGATGCTTGAGGATTTTCGCTATCGTGGAGGGATTCGCTCGACTCGATTTCCTCGTTTCGAAGTAAATCCTCATGGCGGCGGTCCAATCGGGACATCTGCCCAAACAAATCCACGCGAGGCACAAGAGGGCTGGAAGAAGTAGAAGCACTAGAGGCAAGTTCATCCTGTCCTACTTTTAGTGCACTTCCACCTTGTGCTCTTCGCATTTCGATGTATCTGGCCTGCTTGCTAAGGAGCTCGGGAGAGACAATATCTTCTTGGTGCGTCCGTCTGGAGGTCCTTTGATCTGAAGTAGACGCAGAAGTAGAACCACGAGTGTTTTTGATGCTGAAAAATTGTCCATCCAGCATCTCCACTGGCTCATCATCACTACTTGAGGCAACTTCAGGGCTTCCTTGATGCTGCGCCAGCTTTTCTGCGGTGTAATTGGTAGGACGCGCAAAGGGCGCATCAGCGGCAGAGCCTCGGCTCTTGCGCACCTCGTCACGCAACTCGCGGTAGCGCGCACCCTCCTCCACATCAGGCATGGGCTCGCCCAGGCGATGACCCGCGGCGACGTAGCTGTCTCGATGCGCTTTCAATGCTTTCGAGAGCGCAAACTCCGAATCGTCCAAGAAGTTACGCCAGCAACGGACATAGAACCCCCGCAAAGCGTTGTATCGTGCCTCGAGCACAGCCTCGAGCCTCGCACCGGGCGCCCCTGCACCAGCTCCTAGACCCATATATCGCCCCACTTCTGCGGCTTTGCGTGCGGCCACAGCAGCCACACCCTCGCCACCGATCGGTAGACCGATATACTCACCCACCTGTGCAGCTCTGCGTGCGGCCACACCACCTGATGATTCTTCCACACCACCTCCAACAGCCCGTGACAGCCGCTGCAGTACACTGGATTGCTCTCGGCCATCATTCTCTCCAAACACTATGGCACTCAGGTGGTCCAGAAACCCTGGCCCAAAAGGGTCCTCCCGGTTCGCCTCGATCTCAGCGGTTTCCTTGACCAAACGCTCTCGCTCTTTGCGCTCGTACGTTTCCCGAAACGCGACTTCCTTGTTAGCGCTAGTTTTTCACTTTTGTCCCTGGTAGACGAGTGAGTTCCCTTTTTGCCCCGTAGTTTCCCCTTTAAATCAAGAAAAACTTCTCCACTCAGGATAAAAGATCCCTCTTCACACAGGATTATAGTGATTTCAACTAAGTAGCCTTAACTTTGCCCAACAGAGCGCGCGCCTGTGGATCGTACTGCAAAGCCGCTAGAGCGCGCTCCACCAACGTGCCGTCTGCACGTCCGTGATCCTGCTCGAACATTTCATGGTCATCCTTTTGTGGTGCTGAGGCTAGACTACCGGTGGCCAATAGATTCGAGAATGCAACCGCGAAGGGACTAGCAAAGCCCTCTCCTGGTTTCTTCGGGGAAAAGCCATGACGACGCAACAGTGCTGCTTCATGTTCATGCTTCGTACTATCAGAGGAGGCTTGATAATCCGGTTTTTTCATCACAGATCGGGATGCTGCCACAGCTACAGCTTGTACAGGACCTCTATCTGATGATGTCTCAGCTTTTTCACCATAGCCAAACAGCGCCATCGCTTCCTTGAGTATTCCCCTCGCTTCTTTGTCCATCTCCTTCGACGAAGCTGTCTCCTTCCCTCCAGCATTCTCTTCGTTGTTGTTTTCAGCGTCTGCAACTTTTTTGCTAGAACCAGTTTTACCATCTTCACTCTGCATGTTGTTGTTCGTTCGTGGCGGAGGAGAGTTCATGTTCGTAGATTGGTCGTCGAGAACAAGCATCGTGGCGCGAAACATAGCCGCTTGGTTGAACACGACGCCTCCGCTGTAGTTGTGTAAGCCGGCAATGCGCCGTACCCGCGGGTGCAGCTCGAAGGACCGCGCCAGCACGCGCAAACACATCAAAACTAGCGGATTGAGACTGCGCGAGGCCGTTACGCCACTCACCGTCCGACCAGTCAAGTGTGCAGCTTGGTCGATGCGGTTGCCGAACTCCCGCAAAATATCTAACACGGTCGTTGTGCCATTCGCTACAAGGAAATCGTCGAAATGGAGATGCAAAAATAAGTAGCACTCTGCAATAGTTTTCGAATTCGCAAAACGCTGTTGTGCGAGGCTCACAAGCCGAGTGACATTCTTCAAATAACTAGTGTATCCTCGCAGCAGAGTTGCCGCGCATCCATCTGAGCCAGTTCCTCGGGAAGCGTGCAAAAACTGTACCACGTCGCGCCTCAGATCTCCCATATCGTCAGGACTACGGAAGAAATAAGATCGGGTTGGCGCCTGTCGCATGAGTTCCCGCACATGGATTCGCGCAGGGGGCTCAGCTCGAGATCCCGTCGAAGACCGCCTGCGCATTTCAGGACCTCTTGTGCTCTGCTTTCCACCTGACATGACTTGCGAGATGAAGTCTCCTACCGCGGCAAGAATACCTGAGCCTCTAGCACTGCCTCCGTTAATCTTGCTATTCTGACCGCCTCCAGCAAGCAGCTCGTCGTCGGCGTCGCTGTCTGAATCTTCTACACCAGCAGAAGGTCTTGTAGAAACAGCCTTTGCCTTTTCCTTCTTCTTTGCAGTAGAAGATGTCCGTCTCAGCATGTCCGTGTTTTTCTCCGCAGCATCCACAACGAGGTCCACCACAGCATTCTTAGCCTCTAACTGTTGTGCTTGCGTGCTTCGTTTATCTTCACTGTTTGCAGTGCCTGCATCATCTTCTGCTTTAATTTAGACCTTATCCATATTCATCTTAAAGTGCATCTTTGAAGTGAATTCCCCTTGAAATCGTGCCCAAAGATGCCTCTTAAGATGAATTACGGCAAGCCTTAATTAACATTTTTGCCTTTATTTCTCGCACGACCCTGTGATCGTAGAATATCGCCGTCATCGTCATACATGTACTGTTCCGCATCTATCTCTTCGCCATCCTCACCGATTATCGGAGTGTCCTGTCCGAACTGGAACGAGACACCAAGAGCACGAAGACTCTCCTCTGAGGTTCCCTCAGCGTCTCCCGATGATGCCGCGCCCTTGCCTACTTTTCCTCGAAGATGCTCAGATTGCTGCGTCGCTGCTGCTCTGTCAAACATTCCTCGTTCATTACCTCCAGTTTCCGTCCCGAAACCCGATTTTGAGGGCAGACCAACACCGAGTTGTAGTGATGCGTGGCGACGCTCTGTCTCTGCACGGGCGAGCAGCTCGACGTGGTGCACAGCGCGTCGCAGATGGTCGAAAACGACTAGAAGCTTCATCGAGATCGCCAATGCCGCTGCCTGCAGCTTGCGATCGTGAGGGTACAAGTCTAAAATCTGCAAAACGGTGCTCAAAATGTCCCGATCATAGCTCAGAAGGGCGAAGAAGGCGGCGACGCATGGCCGTAGCTCCACACATTCCAATACGCGCATGTGGTTGCCTAAATGCCGCCAGAATCCATAGGATCGAACGTGTTGATCCAGAACAAGGTTGGTACGGAACACTTCCTCTATCACTGGCGCCGCAAAAGTAGTACTAGACCCCCCATCAGCTATTTTTTCCGCGTCCATCGTCGCACTGCCTTCTCCTCTAAACTCCAAATCCAACAAATGCTTTAAACAAAGCAAAGCACGAAGTAGAAGGCGTCCGTCGGCTTTCAGTCTTTGCAAGCAGTAGACGCAGATATTCACTTTTTCGCGGAGACGAAAAAATCTTGCTTCCTGCCGCCGCTCCTCCATCAACTCCGCCTCAGAAACTTCCTCTGTGCTAGCTGCAAGAATATTCTGAAGTATGCTTCCTCCTCCAGCACCGAGGACATTTCCCGAAGAAGTAGTAGAAGTCATAGTCCTGCTAACTCGCGCCACTTCGCGATTGTCCGCTACATCCTGAGCTGAGAGTGAGAATTTTTCGCTGCCAAACAAGAGACACTCCTGTCCAACCATCACGATCTGGAGAATGTGCTCGATGTGTGTACTATCGATTGTCGGACCAGGGTCGTCATTTCTTGGCACTAGTTGTACTCCTGCTTTTTGTTCTGTACTCTTTTTACTCCTTCCAAACATCTGCCAGAGACCTCCACCAGATTTTGCCTGCCCATCATAATTAAAGCTCAGCCTTCGATGGTCACTGACTCTGAACGGAAGGGACCCTCTTCAAAGCTCTCCCCTTTCCCTTCGTTTTCCCCTGTTCTCTCAAGGGGTCGCCTCTTCGATCTCAGTGACCAACTCCAATGACCATTGAAAGTTGAGCCTTAACATAAGCACTTCCATCTCCTTGCTCATCGTCGTCGTCTTTGTTCCGAGAGGCAAATATGTCTAATGCGAAATTCAGCACTTCGATCGGCACGCCAACAGAGGGGTCCAAAATGGTGGAAAAGGCAAAAAGCAGACGTGAATGCATGAATTGAAGGTCCCGGTTTTCAAGCGATGCACGACCTGGACAACGCTCATACAGCAGAGTCTGAAAGTCAACCTCCTCTACTGCTTGCTCTTGTCCGCCATTCAAGTTGAGCAGTCCGCCGTTCTTGTTGTCAGCCGTGCTCGCGTCATTTTCGTTTTTGTTCGGTGGAGAGGAACCGGAAACGCGAGACCCATTTTTAGCATCGACATTTCTACTAGTCGGTGAAGACGCATTCTGATTTTTTTGCTTGTTCGCTTCTTTTTTAACAGAAGATGAAGAGTCTCCGCCAAAAAGGTTTACGTCCGCATAGTAACCGTCCATACAGTCTAGAACGTCCAGAAGCATCCCTAGAAACAAATGCTGTGCCGAGATCTCCCGCTGATTCCGCAGCAAATCGTACAAGTTCAACGAAGCCTCAATTACCCAGTGACCAACTAGCTGCTCTTGCAGAAAGAGCTTCATGCAATCCGAGACCATGGCGATGTAAAGCATTAGAACGTCGAAGTCGATCGAGTTCTCTGGATCCTCGTAGAACTTCTCCCTCGCTTTCTTCCGCTTAAACGCTTTCCTCGCAGCCTCGAACTCCTCTTTCGTCTTAAACTTCATATCTCCGACGACCATGTAGTAGCCTGCGTTCTTGTTCTTCTGCACTTATTAGCGAGTACTTTCATTCATCCCGGTCCTCTTGGCACCTTTTATTTTAGTACCCTTTTTAGTACCCTTAAAAAGGCTAAGTAGGGTGCCAACATGGGAAGCAAAGGGTGTACTTATGATGGGAAGCAACGGGTGTACTTATGATGGGAAGCAAAGGGTACCAAGATGCTGAGCGAGGTGAATAAAAGCTGGCCATAAGCTGAGCTACTCTTCGATGAAGAAGACTTTTTGTCCTTGTCCTTCTTGTCCCGGTCTTTTGAGGATTTCCTATCCCTAGCATCCTTGGATTTCTTGTCGCGACTGCTAGGAGACGCAGGCTCGGGAAAAAACGACATTGGTGGGCCTTTGTTTTTACGTGGTTTAGCGCCGGAAGGTGAAGATGGTGGAGATGTTGGTGAGTCTACTTTGGTTTTGCCATCTACTTTATTAGTGGGACTTTCTCCTTTAGAGCCTTTAGAAGTAGAAGTCTTGCCAGGTCGCTGCTCCTTTGGAGCCGGCCGAGCCTGGAGAACGCGCACACTTCGGTACACAGGCGCTGTGTCGTCAAAGTCATCCAAGTCGTCCTCATTCTCCTCGTTGGCGTCATCATTCCCGAAGCCTCTCTTCCGTTTGGAGGCTCCGTGAGCGAGCAAGTGACGCTCGATTTCGCGCAACTCCTTCGCCTCGCTGTAATCGTCTATCGTACCAAAAAGGCCGCCGCCCTTAGTATTAGAGTAGGGTCTTGGTGTTTCCGTTCTTCCCTGTTCGTTATGCTGTTCTTCCTTAGGAGAGCCATAACAAACGGTAACGGAAACACCTACTTAAAGCCGGCCTTAACAGTAGTGTTAGCGAAGCGGACTGTCTCTCCTGGCAGCCTTGAGAAATCCTCAGTGCCGAGCGCTGCCAAAATCGTCAAAAACTTCACCACATCCTCTAAGTTCGACCGCAGTGCTAGTCGTCCGTTTAGTTGTGCATGCTGGAGCCGGAAAAAAACCTCGCGAGCGCGTGATGGATGCCTCCCAAGGTCAGGCACGCTGCCGGAACGCTCCCGCAACTTCTTCTGTAAACTTTCGATCAATGCTCCGTCAGCAACCGTCGCATCTACGATAGCACGCACCTCCTTCTTCACAGCATCACGACGATCCACAGCGGTCTTTGTCACTGCCTCAGTGTGGTGTTCGTGGTGACCGTGTCTGATCGAAGCCCCGTCAACAGTGCTTCTTGGGTTAACAGTTGTAGGGCCATCGATGTTTCCATTTCCAACAACAACTTGTCCTGGCTTTACTGTAGTTGGACTCACTGTTGTTGAGGACGAGGATTTACCTTGTTTCGCAGCCTCAGAAGATGAACTAGACTTTGTTGGTCCTGAGTCTACTTTTTCCGGAAAATAGTACATAGGACTCACGCTTCTCTTGCGTTCCTGCTCCTTCTCGTCCAGGTCTACGTCCTCTTCGTCTTCGCCCGATTCCGAAACAACATCCTCATCGCCTGGCTCGGAATTTTCTGAGTAATACATCATCTGTGAGGACTTACTACTTTTTATTGATGCACGAGGAGCACGACTTGCACGAGCAGTTTTATTGCCCTGCTTAGACTTAGTGCTAGTACTAGAAGCCGGTAGTTTGTTAGCCATTTGCGCACTCAGATTGGTTTCCATTTCGCTTCGCTCGAGGACTAGCTTTTGCCGAGCGGCAGCGACTACTTCCGCGTCGTCTTGGCCGTCTGGCAGAAGCGCCAGTCCCACATCATGCATCGCCTCTGCGTGAAGTAGGGGGAAAATTCTCTCCGGCGACTTGTTCCACATCGACGCCGATCGCCTACGAATCTCTCGAGACTCCCGTCGCACCTTTTTCAGTTCGTCTTCGGCGTCATGTAGTACAAGTAGGGAGTCAGGACTTCCAGGGCCACTTGCGTGGTCAGGTGAGTGGACCCTTTGTGGTGAAGAGGTCATATTTCCACGGCCGCCTGCAGCTGGTGAAAACGCCTCTCCTGGTGTCTGCAATTGCTCTAAGTAAGCTTCGGTCATGCGTTTCGCTTCGTGGTAAGCCCAGTTCTCCTCGACCGCCGCATCTACAACTTTTTTCGCCTGCTTCTCGAGCTCCGCAAGACGATCTAGACTGTCCGCTGTCCCAGCTGCATAGGCTCTGAGGTCTTTGTGTGTCAATTCCTTGGCAGCCGCTTTCTCGAGGCGCTTTTCTACAGCCCTCAACTCCAGTCGCAATTCATCTGCCGGCTGCGGCCCCAATGCTAACTCTTCCTCTGGAACGAGCTGGCGGCGGTCGCGCTCCTGGTAGATCTTCACCAAGTCCATCACCGGCACAGGCTGTTGGTACCGCAAGAGAGACTTTCGCTGATACGCAGCCCAGGGCTCGGGCAAGCCCTTCACGCCCTTTCGCACCTCAACACTGGTTTGCAGCCACTGCCGCTCCAAAAAGGGCACCCCTGGACGAAAGAATAGTAGCTGCTTCGGAAACGTCTTGGCATCGAGACGAGAACTCACCAGGTCCTTCACGTATTTGCACGTTCTGTTCTGCGGATCATAGCCAACCAGATCTTTGTTCACGATAAGCATTAGAACCAACTGTCCGTAATTCATCTGGAAACAGAAGCATTTTTGCCGTGCCTTTTCCTTATACAAGGTACTGGGTGGAAGTTCTCCCTGACCCTGAGTTGTCCTTCATAATTGAGTTGACCCTTACAAAACAAAGGGGCCAAAGATCAAGATGCTTCTTAAAAATCTAAGATGAACTACTGTAACAAGCCTTAGAAGCATGATGTCATCACGATTTAAGTGTCGTTTGGAGGCCCACGAGTTCGGCAGTACACGCACAACGCGTGCACCTGTCACGTGAGGGAGTTCCTCCTCTCGCTGGGAAAGAATCAGATCGTCAACACTCCTGGTGCTAGCTTGCAAGCCATCTCCTTCGTTGTTGTTCTCATCATTAGAGCTATGATAGAAGTTGCATCCCTGACCGTATTCGTATTGGCATCCCTTACCCTTTCTCCTACTTATAATAACAAGAGGACAAGAATCCATAGTGTGTTGAAGCAACGGAATGCATCTGATCTACTTCTTCTGTAACCTTAATATTAGCACGCGCCTTCGGATGGATTGGACTCGAGGTCGGATGAAACACCATCCCAATGACGCTATGCCAGGCATAGTCTTTACCTGGCACTGGCTGCTGCATCTTCTCGACTAGAATCTTTTCCGCGGCTTTCCGCTTTGGATCAAGCATACTCTTCAACTCCAGCTGCACCTGTAGATAGTTTTGCTCGTGCGACCTCCTTAGGAACAGAAAATCAGCAATCGGTCTGTAAAACCTTGTTTCGGGGTCTCCGCGCTCAATGAAATCGGGTACTCCACCTCCTGGATCAGCTGTCCCGCCTAAATTCTCCCGCGACTGCGCAGAAAACTCTAGCTCATCGATGTCGTTCAGCTGTTCCCGATACTGCTGCACGATGTGGTACAGCAAGGCTTCGTCTGCGTGACGCGATTGCTGGTCTCCGAGCTTCTCCCAGCCTTTGGGCAAGTTAGGCGTTCGCTCGCCCATAGCAGCAAGCATGATATCGCCAGCCTTGAGGCCGTATTTCGCTGCTGGCGGCATTCTCAGCACGACCTCTGAGGAGGACTGCCTATTTTTGGTACTAGAGGATGTTCTAGAGGATCGCTTTTTACTACTGCTACTGTCGGGAACAGGGTCGTCGACGAAACAAGTTGTCGCGCGTCCGCCTATGGAGGTTTTGTCACGATTACGCGCAAGAAATTCCTTCGGAGTCTCTGCGTCCTCGACCACACGCACAAGAGGAAACTCTGACCAGTCCAGGTTGAATCCCAGAATGGCCTTCATCTTCTGCGCTGCTGTGAGCGTTTTATCACTCAAAACCGACGTGTCAGGTATGTCGAACTGCGCGTAGCGGAGCAGTCCCATCTCTTCGTCTTGTTCTGCGAGTGTGCGCATCGGAACGCGCTTGTAGTTTTTGCATGCCTTGTTGAACTCCGGAAAAAGGTGTGTCAAATAGGGCAGAATGGTCGGTCGGGTATGCAGAAACACTTGTTCAACCCGAACAACTGGACGTTTCTTTACTGCGCTTTTCTTGTCAGCACTACTCGACCTAGTTGTAGCCTCACCCTTCCCTTCCTCACCGGCATCTTTTTCACCAGTCGCGTCGTCGGCGCCCTCTTCAACCTCGCCTGGAGAATCTGCCTCACCTTCGGCCCCAAGCACGTCTCCCAACATGTTATTCCGCTCTGCTTTGCGCCGAACCAACTCTGCCGCCTTCTTAGAGCTATCTGCAATCGGATTACATCTCTGTCGTGGAATAGTTTCCCTTGAATCCATAGGTCTTAGTTTGATCGCAGTCCCCCTTGAATTCTACTTCCCTTGAACAATCAATATGCTAGAGGGAAGATCCCCCACTGCGGAGATAGAAGATTAGTGATAACCCTAACTTTCGCCGCTGCCGGGTCGAGTTGTTGAGCCGCTTTCTGTGCCTCTAGACCTGGCGCGTCGTCTTCGCTGGAATTCAACATGTCCGCGAGCCCTCCTCCAGCTCGCAGCAACCCACCGACCGACTTCCCTGCTTTCATTAGAGAGTTTGAGCTCACGACCCAAATCTAATCTACTTACTACTTAAATCTTGGGGAAGTCATCTACCCAGTTAGGGGAGCTGTTTTCCCATTAATTATATGTTGGGCACAAGTCCAAGAACATGCTTCTGTCCAACGAACTCGAACAGGCTTCTGCTCCAATTAGAAGATTGTAGGGTCTAACAGCATGTTTCTCAAGATGGTATATCAGGGCACGCCTTAACTCCATTGCCCCTTTGCGAGCCTGTCCCGGTGCTAGGGAGCGTTGTACTGCGTTTTTCTTCTTTGCTCCTCCTCCGCCTGGTGCCCCGCGCTTCGCCAAGTTCAAAGCGCCATTTTGTTGTGCCCCCAATTGCCTCAGAAGGTCACCTGCCTCGTAACTTTCGTGCATACTATCATCATCTGCTCCTCCATCGCCCTGCGCCACGTCAATCATGTCCTCTTTTAACAGATTCAACACGTTCTCCTCTACGGCGAATCCGTGGTCGATCGGACCCTGCAGAAGCTTCGGGTCCAAATTTGTCGCGTGGCCGGATCCTAGAGCTTCCCCCTCCGCATCGCGTAACATCTGCAAAAGAACAGCGAATTGTTCTTCCAACGCTGCCTGCTGTGCCTGCTTCTGCTGAGCCGTCAGGCCCGCTCCTTTTCCTTTCCCTTTCTTTTTAGCGCTGACAATGACTCCGATTCCCTCCTTTTTAGGAGCATAATAGATACTCTCAGAATCCAAGAAGAACATTGAGACAACTCACTGTAATCTTGATCTTCTTTGTGAAGATGAACTAAAATGAGAGCCTTAATCTTTCCTGGAGGCACCGCTGGCGTGTTCTGTAAAACTTGGACCGCTTCTTGGATACCCTGCAACTGCTCTTGCAGCACCATCATCCTCTGCGCCACCGGAATCGCCGCTATCTGTTGCAAATCCAGAGCTCGTCGAGCAGGAGCCGCCGCTCCCTTCTTGCCACCCTTCTTACCGCCTGTAGCTGCGCCCTTCTTCGCACCCTTGCCAGCCTTCCCTTTTGCTGCAACCTTAGCCTTCGCTTTTGGCGGTTTCGCGGGCCCGCCGAACAGGCCACCACCGCGCAATCGCGGTCGCTCGGGATCCAGAGGTGGTCCTTTACGACGAGTAGAAGGCTCATCTTCACTACTAGAACGGTTTATCGGCTCCTGACGAACCGGTCGTATTAAAACCTCTGCTGACGATGTGGAAGAGCCGAGGTGGTCAAATCTGATGTCCTCTGGCGCGGCTCCGTGCTCACCCTCTAGATCGAAGCGGTTGAAGTACCACGTAGAGGCCAAACTAGTTGTATCAACATGATCGCCAGAGAGAGAATGCGGGTTGCCGTGATTCAAACAGACTTCTTGTGGCGGTCTCATTATACTAGAAGGGGATGTAGATCCGTCAATCTGAGGCGGCCTGATCACAGGCATACCGGAGGAAGACCTAGATCCACCAACGCTATAGTTAGGAAACATCTGGTCTGGATACCGCTCTTCGACAGAAAAAAGCACGTCACTCACGACCAGCTGTGGGCTCCTCGAATGCGATGGCGAAGAAGTAGAAGGCGAGATAGATGGCCAATCGAAAGATTCATCTGCGAAGCCATCTTCGCCGCTATGACTTTTACTAGGCCCCTTCGTACATTGATCTTTCTCCTCGTCGCTCGCCGGTTCAGGATAGAAGGCCAACGGCTGTGCCGCTTCACCATCTGCACCCGTCGTGTCTTCCTTCCCATCTGCTGGTGCGTCCTTCTCCTCCACATCAGTGGGTTTTCCCTTTCCAGCGCCAGCATCTTCTCTGGCGGGGCCATCGTCTCCGCCTTTACTAGTTGCCGTTTTTCCGGCCGTGGCTATTCCCCAGTGCGATGGCAGCGAGCGCGCGACGTCCACTTCTCGCGCACGCATTGCTTCCGGGATTCCATCTCGACACCGCACTAGGACGTGAACCGGACGCTTCGCTACGAGGACCGCTCGCGCCTCGGCGGGCTTCCTTGCCGCAAGTACATCGCCAACCACCACAAATTCCATTCCAGTAGTCAAGCCGACACATTTTGCCCAAGAACCTTGACTCATCATTCCTCCAGGAGATCCACCGCTATCGGCGTCTCCTGTAACACCCGTAACGCTTGCTTTTTCGTCGATGGTAAAACCGAGAACACTCTTAAGCAATTCTCCTGCTTCATTATCGCCCATCTTTTTCACCTCATCTGCATTCTTGTCACCAACTGGAACTTCCTGCTTCCCTAGCACCAATTGACAGTACTGGTTCGCTTTGCTGTCGCGCAAAAACAGAAAGGCAGCGATCGGGTCTTTCTTTTCCTCTTTTCGTGTCAAAATCCGTCGCATTATTGCCTCTTCCGGGGAGCCCGTCTTCTCTCCCTCCAACATACAACTATTAGAGCTTGCTTACAACAATTCATCTTGGAAGTCATCTTTGACGTATTTCCCCCTTGAAAACGTGTCAGGGATGCCTCTTAAGATGAATTACGGCAAGTCTTAATACCAGGGATGGTCGTAACCCGGTCTTGCAGAGTGACACACGCTAAAAGGCGATCTCCCACTTGTAACCCGTTCTTGGCTGCCTTGCTTTTCACCTTCTCGCCGGTCTCAGGGTCCTTGTCAAGCGCTGCGCGCCTGTCAACCGCGGTGACTTTCACGATCGGGTAACTCGACCAGTCCATCTGAAACGAAAAGACACGACGAAATCGCTCAGCACCTGGAATCGCAGCCACCTTCTGGTCGTTCTTATCTCCCTTGAGAAGTCGCGTCACGGCTTTGTCATCGGACGCTCCGAAATTTTTCTGCGTCCATCCTACTAGTCCGAAATCTTTGAAGTCCTTCGTGTTCGCAAGATACTGCGTCAAATAGGGAGTCTGGTCTACTTTACTTTTCCGGTCTTTAGAGGAAGCACGTTCGGCACTTTCCGTACTATCCCGATTTGTGGAACCATCTTTACCGCTAGATCGCTCTTTAGAACCTGTTGCATCTTCCTTGTCTTTGCTTGGTGCTGCTTTGCTGCCTGAGTCACCTCCACCTTTCTCTGCAGTTGCTGCACCTTTAGTTGTTGTACTAGCTCCTTCCCCACCAGCCTCTTGGCCGTGTAGTTCTCCTTCTCGTCCCTTACTGGTTTTATCAGGATCACTCTTGTTCGGCGCATCTTCATCGAGGTCGGTTCCTTTTCGCAAATCTAGAAAAAACTCGAAGAACGGATCGCCAGGCTCAATGACTGTGCGTCGGACGTCGACTTCTAGCTTTGACCGCATATTTGCAGGCAAAATGGTATGATTCTCGCATTTGAAGAGCATGTGGAGAGGCCGCTTCGCCGATAGGAGGAGTCGCGCGACGCTCTTTACGGATCCCCCGGGTTCCAACTTTGCCGCCATTTCGCTCAGCAAAACTGCTTTACCCGCACTTTCTAATGCAATCAGTTTTACCTTGTACTTTTTCTTTTCCACTACATCACGCAAGCCTTTTTGGTCTGCCCAAGAGCCCTTCTCTACCGCGACAACGGCGCCGATTTCCCCAACGTTCCAGGCTTCGCTTTTTTCGTCCGGGGTGCGCACGAATGCTAGTCCCGCGATTACTTCTAGACTCTGTCCTTTCACGGTCGCCTTCGTTATTTTGGGTGGCTCTTTCGCATCTGGAAGCACGTACTGCGCAAACTGTGCCTCCTTTGTTTGCCGGAGAAAGGCGAAGGAAGCCACGTTCTTCTCCTTTTTCTCCACACGTTCCGCAATGCGTTGGATAATTGCGTCGTTCGGATCTTCACCAGACCACTTCAAAATGCTGGAAACGCGGTCTCTGCTAGAAACAGCAAAAATCAAGCGATCCCCGACACTCACCTTGTGCTTTGCGCTCCTCGATCCCTCTGGAGAAAAATCAAAATATTTATTATGTTGGGGTAGATTAAAAGTCAATATGTTGGGGTAGATTAAAAAATTGGAATCCCTTGAAAACTCAGTATACTCATCTACCAAAAAAACTTATATTGCCAGAAAATAGTAAGTACTTACTCAAAAAATACCTTCACCAGGCTTTCCATCAGTTCGCGGAACAGTTTCGACGACTTTTGCAACGCGTACTATTGGGAAATTGGTCCAGTCAAGAGTTAGACCAAACAACTCAAGGAGTTTCTCTTCGCCACTTGTGGTTTTGTCCTCAAGCACCGAGTTCTTCACCGTGCCCTGAGACCATCCGGTGACCCCTGCACTGGCAAGCTCCGCTTTTTCCTTCAAAGAGCCAAGGTACTGTAGGAGGTACGGAGCTGGGGCACTTGAAGTGGTCTGTTTGGTAGCTGCACCATCCGCAGATCCTGTTGAGGTTCTCTTCCCCTCACCCCCCTTGGTCGTATCTATCTTGGTCTTCGCATCTCCTGCTCCTTTTTTGGTATCTGATGCCACCGTGCCTCCCTCTGCAGACGGAAGGGCATCCAAAATTCGCTGTTCATAGACCTTGCGATCCTGCGAAGTCCACGTCTGCACCCACTTTTCGGGCAATCGTAGGACGTGCGCCCAACCACGGTAATCCAGATTTTCTGTGCGGTGTCGAATGTCCGCAGAAAAACCTCCTCCAGTAGTTGTTGCGCCTCCAGCACGACGTAGCAGCAAGTGAAGTTCCCGACCGGCAGCTCGACGTGTGCCGCTCACCTCCCCAAACTGGTTGTCCGTCAACTGCGTCAGGTAACCGGTACAGGGCAAAGCTTCACTCCCCAGGAAGAGAATCTCGTCGCCTCCCTGTAAGCCAGCGTGCTCGGCAAGAGTAGAAGTACTAGTTGTTTGCGCTCCTCGTCCTCGTCCTAGAGGATTCGTAGTCGTCAAACTCCTAATACTCACGATTTCGGAAGACTGCGAATGCGGATTCGGACCCGGTTGTGCCGTCACAGAAAAGCCAAATGGCATAGCAACTGGCACTGCGAGTTGGATGAATTCTGCCTCATTCCCTGATTTGAGAAAGTCAAAGCTCGCAACGTCGAAGAGATCCTCCTGTATTTCGGTCTCCTCAACCTCTGCCGCAGCGTTCTGGCGCACCTCAAGTCGCCACAAAATCCGCTGGAGTAAAGCATCGTTGGCATCACGCGGCACACTCGAAGGGGGAACCCAACCATCCATGTCTACGACCTCTTCCTCCTCAGCTGTTCCACCCACTAGGTGTTGCGGTCCACCCGCTTGCGCCGCCAGTATCCGCTTTTCCGCTTTGCGCCTTTCCCTCTCCGCGTCGCGCGCTACTGTGTCTGCCTCCTTCTCTTTCTCGTTAGTAAACACCTTGGTTTTCCACGAGCGGACGTCATCGATGTTAGAATAGAAGAACCATATAGTAACTCCAGAAATCCCTTTGTAGAAATAGGTCCGTTCCCTTAGAAACAAACAAAGGATCTTCCTCCTCATCTTGCCGGTGCTTCCTCCGTTTCCCACCCTAAGAACCGAAACAGCACACAAATGAGAAATGCTATGTATCTATGTATTGGGGAAGATGGATTTCTTCTCACAGCCTTAACAATGCGCTCGTCGCACACTCGCAATAATCTATCGCCTACAGACAATGCCGCACGTGCCTTCGCATTCCAGACTGTGGCTTTATGAAGCTCTTTGACGCGCACTGTCGGAAACTGCGTCCAATCCAGGACAAAGCCAAAAACGGCACCTATTTTCTCCCGCGCTGAAGCTTTGCCATCTCGTAACGCGTTCAGTTCCTTCTCCGAAAAGGGTTTACGGTACCGCAAGCAGGTCAAGTACTCCGCACCGCGAACTGCTGCTTGTACTGGGTTCGTCGACGAAGAGGATCTGCTAGGTACTGGCACTGTCGGTTCAACGAGTGAGCCTAAAAGTGAATACAGATAGGGAGCGTTGTCTTTGTCGCGCACGATTGCTTCTGTTGTTAGAGCAGCAGCGCCGGGGTCAACAACAGCTGCATCACTCACAGCTCCTGCCTTGCTGATGTTCCCATCTCGTCCTAGCAGTGCTATAATATTTCCACGACCTTGTTGTAAATTGTCTACTGCACCACTAGGTGAAGATAACTCTTCTGGCTTCTGCCCATTATAGTTGTCTCCTGCTTTGCAGAGATTTTCGAGTTGTTGAAGATCAAGCGCAGGCGAACTTCCTCTACCAGGAATATGGTGAAGTGGACTCCTCATCTCCTCAACCGTAGACTTTCCTGGTACTAGAAACCCTAGCTGTTGTTGCCACAGCAGCAGCTTTTTTGCCGCGTCATGGTCAAAGCCCTCCTTTTCTAGCTCCTCTTTCTGGTCCATCACTGCCGCTAGCGTAAGCTTCTGTTCTAGAAGTGCTGATCCTGATCCTGGTGACTGCTCCTGCGTAGTACTCGTTTTACCGACCTTATTCGTCAGAAGTATTTCCCCATAATCCGCACTGCCTTTCGCCGTAGTATACAGATCCTGGCGACCCGCTTCAGACGGTCGGTAGTCTGTCGGGAACTCAGAGTGAGGGAGAATATTCCGCTGAATGTAGTCGTGGACCATCTCATCCCCGACATACGACGCAAGCGCTTCCTGCTGTTGCGCCACCAGTGCAGCCCAGTTTTCGTACGCTAGCAGGTCTGATGAAGACGCGCTCCGAGCCTTATCGCGGCTCACCTGATTCACTACGTCAAAGTAATTCTCTCTGGTACCTGGCAACTTCCTGCTACTTGCTGCATTAGCTGCTTCGCCTCTCTCGATGAAGCTTTGGAGCGTTTCCGTCCTGTTCTCGTGAGCAGGACTACGGCTACGACTACGATGATCCTTACTAGAAGTATGTTCAAGACTCAATTGAGCTGTAGCATTTCCGCCCGTAGCATCTTCGTGGTCTGCGTTCGACGCAAACAAGCCTCCGAGCACACTCCCCACGGAACTCGACTGAAGGCCGTATTTCTGAAAAATAGACTCTTCATCCTGCCGAAAATCCTCTGCCCGTTTCTCCTCTACGTATTCTGCCACTGCACGTCTTAGCTCCTCATCGATCTGTTCATCGGACACGAAAGTTTTAGGATAGATTTTGTCTAGGATATTTTGCACCGCTTTCGCCTCGTCTCCTTGTTCGCCCTCATCTTCTGCAGCCGCCTGCAAAGAGTTGCTCATCATCATGCTCCGCAATTCCATCACCAGAGACTCGAGATACGTAACGCCTCCGGTCGCACTGTTTGCCGCAACCCTCTCTTCAGTCCCAGCAGTCGTTGCAAGTCTGTAGTAATGTCGAATTTTCTCCCGATAGTTCTGCCGACGTAGCCAGAACTTAGAAGTCGTTGAGAAGCTCACGAACAGGATGACTGCTCATTCACATTCTTGTTCTATTATACAACTCATATCCTTAGATGACTCCGAGACAAATCCGACGGACCAGATTTTCTAGATAGTAAATGCTCTTGGAACCGCTAACAACTAAGGACGACGCAGAAAGTCTTAGTCCTAGTCGGGTGTTCTTAGAATGAATCATTTATAATTTACCTCCAAAGTTCTTAGATGAATGAATTATTTTGTAAGCCGTAAAGAACAATCTTTCCTGCTCCTGCTGTCGTTCCTGCTCAAGCTCACTGCGCAAACGAGACTGCTCCTGGAGCAGCGCCTGTTGTGCGTCAAACTCAGCAAGCATAGCACGCGTTACCTTGCCCTCCCGCCACGCCGCTTCTCTTAGAGCTGCCTGCTTATACTCTCGTCTCATCTCGAAAACTACTGCCGTCTTTGCCGTAGTATTTTCTCTCCCTTAGAGAAAACAAGGAGGACAAAGAAGATGCTTGTAACAAAGTGAGATGAACAATTTGAATTACACTGCTACTGCAGGAGGCCTTAATTCTAGCATCCTCCGTTCGCTGGCACGCGTCATTTGCCCTGTCGTTTCTCGAAAGCGCGAATGCATGCGCTCCGCTGCAGTGCTCATGGTGGCTAACGACATATCCAAACCATCCTTCTGCAACAGGGTCTGCGCATCTGGAGGTTTCGAGCGACTAGTCAGGTGCCGGTCTTTGCCGCGTTGGAAATGAAAGAAAAGCAGCTCCTCGTTGCTTTAATATTTTTACGCTTCTCGATAAAGTAGATAATATCAGTAATATGTTGACAACAGCGAGAGTGCTGCGTCCAGGATTTACTTCTAGTACCTACAGTGATAAATTAATACTGTGCGTGGTAAGTTACTCGCGTATCTTCCTGTTTCTAAAAGAAACATTCATTCTGAAAATAATTCTCTACAACGAACATGGCTATCCTCCATAAAGCAGCTCTTTCCTTTTGCGCTGTCGCAAATACTTGAGGAGAGCGACATCGTGCGCCAACAGTGTGCGATCCTGCGACATTCTGGCAGAAAATCCTTCGCCCTCTGTACTTTTGATGGGTCGAAAACGCTTCTGCTTTTTGCCTGATACTTCTGCTGACCTTCCTGGTACGCCACGGCCGCGGTCCCGAGAAGCCAACATATCATCTGCAACATTAGCGCTCTCACTGATCCATCTTGAGAAGCATTCTGCTTCAATAGGATACTTCAATAGATGGAAATAATAGGATGCTTCAATAGATGGAAACAATAGGATGCTTCAGAAGGCGGATTAGCTCGAAACCTTAACAGCCTGATCTTCCTCATCGAGCGGCTTGACTCTTGGCGTGATCACGCCTGGGACGCCACGTAGCGGAAACGGAAGCTGCGACACTCCCCCTATCGGAATGGGGCCCACGGTATCCACATTTTGGACAAGCGGGCCAGCGACTTCTGGCGGCCCCTCTTGCCTTAGAGCTACCGCGTGGCATCCCTGAGACCATCCCTGGCCCCTTTTTCTACTTGAAAAGTGGACCAAGGATGACGCGGCTAGGGATGCAGTCTGAGTTGCCTTAATTCATGCGTCGAAGAAGTAGAAGGACCTCCTGCTTGAGAAGCGCCATCGACACATCTCTTGTAAGGAGTCATCGACACATCTCTGACTGCGCCAAATTTCGAGACGCGGTCTCGCTCCCATCGTTCCAATTGAGAGAGCAATGCTGGCAAATCTCGACCAGCTAATTCCTGTGCTGCTGTGACTGCTTCATGACCTGCTAACTTCTGCTCCAAGATGTGCAGTCGCTCAGTCGCCGGCGCGACGTGGAAGTCACTACCGTCTTTGGTGTCGTACAAGTTGTACAACGGCTTTTGACTTTGTTCGTTTTTTGACTGGTCAACACCTTGGGGCTTAGGGCTGAGCATTTGCCGGAGTCGAGCCCTGCGATCGACTACGAGAGGACGGCCTTGGAAGTCCAGACCCTTAGTTTCCCACCCACTTGCCTCTTCCTGAAGTGCGAAGTAGCTCTGGATTTTGGGAAACAGAGCATCCAGTGGCGAGGTCTGGCGCCTCTTCTGAGTCGCAACATGAGACTCGCATTCCTTCGCAAATTGCTGGATCAAAGCTGGGTCGAAATCAAAAGTGCCCTTAAATTAGAGGAGCTTGCTGCGTTCGATCAACACAAACCGAAATCTAAAAACTACTTCGGTATAGGATAGGATAGGATTCGGTGGAAACCGAGTGGATACTACCAATGATGAAGATACTACAAGGTTCCTCTTCTACTTCTGTGTTGCCAGACATATGATGTGTATGCCCCTGTTACTGTCGTTCCTAACACCCGTAGAGACAAAGTCTGAATGTAACTACTTATGTTGTATACAACAACTTGTTCGTTGTGCAATCAATCATTAATGGTACACTAAATCGTCCTTCAGTGAATTGTCTTCCTCTTCTTGAGACCTTTCTTAAGTATCATGATGTGCTCCGTCAAATGGGGATCTCTGTACTTCTAGGTAACGACTGTATTCGCGAAACTGTTGTCGATCTTCAGCCTGTAAGTCCCTTGCGCGCTGCTCAGATGCCTGCTGCTCCGCGCTTGTCCATCCACGCCCACGACCTCTTTTACGAGTAGCAGAAGGAGGGGGACTTCTACCTTGTTGGTCTTAGCGCAGCTACTTAAATCGGAACAGCATATTGGTATAGAGACCTAGGTAGTCGTGAACTATTTCAGTTTACGCGGTGAAGATGGACTGCAAAAATACACCTGCTCAACGGTCTACACAACTTCAAGGGCCTACACAACTTCAAGGGTCTACACGACTTCAAGGGCCTACACAACTTCAAGGGTCTACACAGCTTCAAGGGTCTACACAACTTCAAGGGTCTACACGCCCTTCATTCATCGATCTCCATAATTGTTGGTATAATCCTCGACTGCAGCACTGACGGTACCCATCGTGGTGCCCCTTTCGAACTGAAATTCTGCGTCTAGTTCTTCCTCAATTGAGTCCTCCTCCTCCGCGATCCGTCGAACCGCATGCGGCCCACCGGGATCACGACTGAACAAACTAGACAGAAACTCCATTTTTCTCTACTTATACATCTTACATGTCATGGATCCTCTTGTATGTGTTATGCTAACACCTTTGAGGCTATTTCTTACATGCATGCTATCTCTAATATCTCACATGATGGTAATAATATCCATCATTTCTTAGATCCTTTTGCATACGAACTAAGGACGGAGCTACTTGCAAGAACCTCATCTCATAGTTTTAGCTTTGTTCCTCTTCTAACATCTGTAGAAGTAGGCCATCATGGGGGTTGTACATAGATAAAACGACCTAATTTTCATTGACTCGTCCAAAATTGAAGGTATACTAGAGTGTGAAGGTATATTAGAGTATCAGTCTCTAGATCGAGGACTGTAACTAATGACTCATGATTCAGGGTTCTCCTCACGGGATTGGGGAGCATGATTGCGTAAGTAGGCACCTATTTTCTTATCTATAGAGAATGCCAGAGAGATGAATTGCGACTACCGGCATCATTTTTTCGACAAGTGTCACGTTGACAACGAGAAAAAGTCCGACCACCGAAAACTAGACAATAGATATACACATTTTAAATCTCTCCACTCACTAGATAAAAGTAGATTTACCTCTCTCAAAACTCCAGATCGCGCTTTTCCAATCCGAAGCAAGAATACCGACGAGCATTCGTTAATAAAGTCTTTGGCGACCTTGTATGATCCGATTGAAGTCTCTCCTATGACCGACGACGGACCGTAGAGACATGAAAGTCAAAGTAAGATTTCTCCTCTTGTATTACTCCCTTTCCATTGCATCTCGAATACCACAAGTCATGGATCCCATGTACAAGTTCTTTCCTCTTAGTTCTTGAGGAAACATCATCTGGCTGCTTCTGGTTCAAGGGTGTCGTATGTAATTTTTCTCCTGCAGGAATACTACATCAAAGAGTCGGTCCTTCCTGCCTGATGCATTATACATCATAATGCATACAACGCGAGCGCATAGTAGTAGTAGTAGTAGTGTACCCATTCGGGGGGTGTACTCCTAATATCGCGAATGCATCGAAGTCTCGGCTAACGGCAGTAACCTTTATGTCAAATTTAGATACTAAAAATATAGTAAATAATCAACGAAAATCAATGTCATTACATTTCGGACGCACAGATGAAGTGAAGACAAACACTACCTTTATTTGCACGTCTAATCTTCTTTCAAAGCCAAATGGCCTTACTGGTGTAATTCTTTGCACGTGTAAAAATCTTGTTTCAAACACAAAAATCTCATTGTAATTCTTTGCACGTGTAAAAATCTCGTTTCAAACACAAAAATCTCATTGTAATTTTTTGCACGTGTAATCTTGTTTCAAACACAAAAATCTCATTGTAATTATTTGCACGTGTAATCTTGTTTCAAAGCCCTGGTGGAATTCTTTGCACGTGTAACAAACACACTCGTTCACTGGAGCGCATGGTCCAGACGGTAGTTCTAGGTAGTTCTAGGTAGATGCCTCTAGTCACTCTTACTTACTTTCTCGACAAATAGCATAGGTAGTGTCAAGGCTTGAAATTTAGATAATCACGTAGTTGTCAGGGCCGGAAATTTAGTTATGTTGTTGTTGATTTATGACAAAATTCATGTAGTTGAGAAAAGGTTGGAATTCGCGACATAAACCACGACGAATCTCTAGAGTGAGTGGAAACACCAGCTTTCTTCCCTAGAAAACTCTGTAGTTTGTTACCCCTAGAGAATTCTGTAGTTACACCTAGAGAATTCTGTAGTTACACCTAGAAAACTCTGTCTTTAGCCTGTCTCCCTAAACTGAAATGTCCCCCAACGCCTAAACTTCATTCTCCGTAACGGTCATAACGACCTCCCCACCTTACTTTGCTCCTTTCGTGGAGAGATTAGTAGTAGTAGTACTAGTAGAAGTAGTCCTAGCAGTGTGCCCATTTGTGGGGTATTTATTTATAGGTACTAGCCTATAATCATTATGGATGTTGTAAAAACTCATGTTATGCGACCTATACAAAATGGACGTTAGGTTATTATCTCCATGGGCCACGTTAGGCTATCTAAACTAGTAGACCTAAAAACTAGATTGACTGGACCTTAGGCTTTTCCCTCCCGTTTTTTGTAGCGTGTTCTAAAGATGATTGTAAACCTCGACATGTGCTTGTTTCAAGCAGAACTCTCACTGGACATTTTGATTTTCGTAAACAGGAAGGCTAATTTAGTATAAGTAATTGTAAGTAAGATAAGATGACAGTTCGTTTTCGTGCTTTTAGGTGGTTTTAGCTATGGGAGTTGGTCTTGGTGGACGAATCCATAAATCTCCTTGTTTTGTTCCGATCTATGTTGCAGTCTATTACATCCGCAGTTTCTCCCTCGTGGTCGTGATGTTTCTTCTACTGGTAGCTCTTCTGGAGCCACGTCTTACGCTTTGCTTCTCCGGTGCCGGACTTAGCCTTAGCCTTAGGGCCCTTCTGCTGTTCCCCTCCGGTGCTGGACTTAGTCTTAGCCTCAGGCTTCTTCTGCTGTTCCTCTCCGGTGCCGGACTTAGCTTTAGCCTTAGGCTTCTTCTGCTGTTCCTCTCCGGTGCCGGACTTAGCCTTAGCCTTAGGCCTCTTCTGCTGTTCCTCTCCGGTGCCGGACTTAGCCTTAGCCTTCGGGCTCTTCTGCTGTTCCTCTCCGGTGCCGGACTTGGCCTTAGCCTTAGGCCTCTTCTGCTGTTCCTCTCCGGTGCCGGACTTAGCCTTAGCCCTCGGGCTCTTCTGCTGTTCCTCTCCGGTGCCGGTCTTTTTCGTCTTCTTCTTCCTACCGGTGCTGTCCGGAAGCGGAGATTCGGGGCTGGTCGGAAGCGTGAGAAAGGGACTGGGCTGTAGCGGGAGGCCACTTGGCGAAAGCAGAAGGCCACCTGGCGGCTGTAGCGGGAGGCCACCTGGCGGCTGTAGCGGGAGGCCACCTGGCGGCTGTAGCGGGAGGCCACCTGGCGGCTGTAGCGGGAGGCCACCTGGCGGCTGTAGCGGGAGGCCACCTGGCGGCTGTAGCGGGAGGCCACCTGGCGGCTGTAGCGGGAAGCTATCTGGCGGCTGTAGCGGGAAGCTATCTGGCGGCTGTAGCGGGAGGCCAGGTGGCGGCTGTAGCGGGAGGCCAGGTGGCGGCTGTAGCGGGAGGCCACCTGGCGGAAGCGGGACACCACCTGCCGCGGCCGTAGACGGTTGTGCAGCACCGACTGTACTATTCGTCGCGCCCTCTGCAGGCGATGCTTCCGCCTTGGGCGGTGGTGCGACGGTCGTCACATTGGTCGCTGTGCCTCTGGAGCAGAAGCAGCATAGACAACAGCAGCCACACAGTAGCAAGAGCACGCCGACTCCACCTCCAACTACCAACCCAAGCGCCAAGGGCTCCCCGTTGGCTACGCCTGCAATCGGCTCTTTCAGTGAAGATGTTCTTGTTGTACTAGCATCATTACTTGCTTCTGGCTGTTGTAGTGATGTTGCTGCATCATCCTGGTCACCTGCCTGCTGTGCCGGTCCTGTATCATGGTCACTTGCCTGCTGCTCTTCCAGCATTTTTTCGTGGTCATCTGCTGGCTGCGCTGCCTCAGGACGCTGGTCTACTAGCTTCGCATCCTCATTTGCCGGCTGTGACTGCAGTGTCCCACGATGCTGATCTTCATCTGACTGCTTTCCCTGACCATCCTCATTTGCTGCTTCTGCTGACTTAGCTGCTTGTCTTTCTGCCGTATCTTGTGGCCCTGCTGCTGCAAGGTCTGCTGTCTTCGGCGGATCCTTTTCTGCTTGCTTCGCATGGCCATTTGGTGACTCCGCTCCCCGATCATCCTTACTTGATGATACTGCTTGTCCTGGCTCAGCTACGTCGTTTGTTGCCTTCTGTGCTGCAGCTGCCCGACTTGCTGCTTTTTCATCGGCTACCCGCTTCTCTTCCGCTTCCGCTTCCGCTGACGCCACCGTCTGCTTTCCTGCTTCCGCATCTGCTTGCTTTTCTGCTTCATCTGTCTTTGCATCAGTTAAAGGCCCTTTCTCATCTGCCTTCTTTAATGCTGCCTCGTCTCCCACACTTGCTGCCTTGTGTGGTCTCATATCGTCATCCCGAGCGCTGTTGTCTCCATCGCGAAAACGACCAGGAGCAGTTGCCGCCGGTCGTTCGCCACCTCCATCTGCGACACCTAGACCTACAACTTCTTTGCCAATTGCATCGCCCGGCTCTTTTTTTGCGCCTTCGTTGTCCTCGAACTCCATGGCATACGCCGATGATTCTTCTACATCTGCTGGCTTTTCTGCTGGTGGTGCCTCAGCTGGTGCTGGTTTCTGAGCTGGCTTTGCTTGTGCTGAAGCTGATGTTGCAGCTACTACGACACTCCCCGCTGGAGCCTGAGCAGAACCAGAAGAAGCGCCAGACGCTTTTGGCTGACTGTTTGTTTCTCCTGAGGCTTAGAGCTCAAAACAGTTCATTTCGGTTTCCCTGTGTTGCTCTCTCGAGAAGACAAAGAGACGAGATAGCAAATAGAAAACTAAAAAAGTGCGCTTTTTTTTGTAGTGCCATGCTCATCCGAAAGGGAAGAGCCCTTTTTTTTTGTAGCTCCATGCTTTCGGGAAGAGCTTGCATGTTTATCCGAACCCTACGAAGGACACTAACAGGGACAAGTCAATGCCTAGTAGTGAATTGCTTTAAGCCTGCTTAACTATCTTGTTCCGAATCTGAAGCTGGAGCGGTGTCTTCTGGCGATAGAGTTTCGAACTTTTCCATGTCGTAGTTCTCATCTGAATCCTCGCCACTCCCGGATCCTCTTTGAATGCTATGGCGCGCTGCCGCTTTCTTGGCAGTACCATCTAGGGCCGGCGCTTCCGAAGGCGTAATACGACTGTGACGTCTAGTACCTCTAGCTTCCGGCCCATCATAGCTTCCGGGATGATCTACTGGACTAGCTGCGTTTTTCTTGTCATCATCATCACGTTTACCAAAAACTTTTTCCCTTGCACGCGCTGTCGCGAGCTTCGGTCGAGTATCAGCTCCAATTTCCATCCTGCTCTGCTCTGTTGTGGCCTTCTTCTCCAGAAAAGAGGAGTCTTCTTGGCCAGGAAAGAGGTCGCCCCCTTCTATGGATGTTGTTTTTTCTCCCCTCTAGACGCAGACCATCGAGGCAGGCCCCCTTTCAAACAACTAGTAGTATGTAAGAGTTGTTCCCCAGATGTCGATGTGTGAGTAGACTAATAAAAAGTATTTTCAGGAGCTTCTGCAGTTGAATCTCGTACCTCCGCAGCACAGGTCACTAGTAATTCAAGATCATAAACAACTCACTGTAAATAGAAATACAGTCTTATTTCAACAGGGGACAAGGGGCACTGGCCTCGATCATGGTCTGAAAGGAGAAACAACATCATCCATACCTTGTTCGTCGAGAAATGGCACTACCTCCTTGTTGTTCTCCACTGTCGTCTCGAGCAGCGATGTCATGCCTCCTTCTTCTTCTGGTGCAACTGGTGTTTTTGTCTCATTTACTGCAATTAGAGGGTAGTTTTGACCCATTATTTATTGGTCTTAGTTATACTATAAAAAGCATGTAGACTTTCACGACTATCCTGTGTTCTTCTTCCCCCTTCAAAAGGCGTTCTACATTCCAGTAAAGCCGAGCTAAATGGAAACAGAAACGAATGAAAGAATCAACTCATATAACTATTGAGAGGGGCCAATCATACAGATAGGCAGACTTTTACCTGAAGATAGGAATCCACCTTAATACTAGGTGGTATAATCTTTTATTACTGCGATGAATATACTCTTCACCCACCTGGATAGATCCTTATAGATTGTAATGAAGCACTTGACTAGAAGAAAACGAAAAGTAGAATATATAGACTTTATTTGCAATCCTTAAGACTGGACAAACGACGTCTCCCTCCCTCTGCGCAGCGCCACGTAAGAAGCGGCGCCTCGAACGACATCGGTTGGCCTCTTCCTGTTCTTAGACTTAGAGATTCTGATAATATATATAAATATACTGGGGAAGAGAAAATTAAGATTTAGGATGAAAGAGAAAAAAAGATCGAAGTGGCAAAGTCATCTTCTTATGCATTCGTGTGCAACACCCTGGCAACCTATGAGCCTTTGGGCAGTCTTCTTAGAGATTCTAATGTGCCTCCTGTTCAGCATGATGATGATGATCGCCGAATAGTGTGGCTTTGTACGGTTTCCAGAGAGAAAGAGAGGAGAAAAGACGAAGAAGAAAAAGGAAAACTGATACTCGCTTCGCGATTATACTTTACGAGGTTAGGTCGTTAGGCACCACAGTTCCTGAAGAAGCAGAAGAAAAAGAAGCAGATAGCTGTTGTTATTGTTGTTGTTTAAGTTTGAAAATCGCGTAAAACACTTCTAGGTGTACCGGGAGGGGCATACAACAAAGTAGTCCTGAAGAAAATAAGAAGGAAAACTGAAAATTACAGAAATCCTAAGGAAAATAATCCCCGTATGCCTTTGCGGTCCTTCTCTACACTTCGACGTACGCAAGCATAGTGTAGAGAGGGAAGAACGATAGAGAAGGACCAACGAGATAAAGTATGTGTTTTCAGAGCTTATAAACCACGACTACCCTGTCAAGTTGTGTGCTTGAAGTTCAAGTTGGAGCAGCTAAGGTGGACCCCACTCTTACGGATCTCACTCTCCCTCTCTTACGGTGCAGGTCAGACGAAAGGCATAAGTTTAGAGAACTAGTTTATAGAAAACTCAAAAAAACTAATTAGAAATAGAGAGGGACCAACGAGATAAAGAGAAACAAGCCTTAATGGACCGTCGTATTGCTCCGCCGAATTTTAGAGCGATTCAAGCCACAGACGCGCTTTAGATGCGCTCTCCTACCTTCGTCGGAGTCAAGCTATCCATCCAAAAAGACCGGAACAGTATCGAACAGAATGACCAAGAATTGCGCAATCATAGGATAGGATAGGATAGGATAGGATTGGAGAAAACAGGATAGGATTGGAGAAAACAGGATAGGATAGGCGAAAACAGGATAGGATAGGCGAAAACAGGATAGAATAGGGCATCTACGTTTTGCCGCCACACAAGGTGACTGCTCGATGCAGATGAGCAACCAGCTTGTCTTCAAGTGCTTATGTTTTCTTTTTTAAGAATCTTCAACTGAAATAATAAATGCTACACTTATTAGATAGTCTGCAACTATAATGCTCTTCAAAGGAGGTAGCAACTACAAATGCAACAAAAGACATATTCTTCTTCAAAGGAGAGAGGCATCAAAATCCTCTTCAACTAATGAGTAAATAAAGAGGAGCAACATTATGTACAGTTCCTGAAAGGAAGTAGCAGCTAGCAAAAAAAGCCGTGGGTAATGGTCCCCCTATTAAACGTCGACGTTCATTGGTCACTGATGCTGAAAGAAAAGGGCCCTTTACCCCTCTACTTATTCTCCCGCTGTTTTCCCCTGTTGTTCTCTCAAGGGGTCGCCCCTTCGATCTCAGTGACCAACCTCAGTGACCAATGAAAGCTGAGCCGTAACCCTAAGAAAGGACTGCCGTCGAAAAGATGTCGGGATTGTCGGACGATCTGGATGATCCGCGCCTTCTGGCTTGCTTCTTCATATTAGAGCTGGTTGAGGTCGTCCTATATAACGTATCGAGGCGTTTCAACTACTTATTCTGTAGTACCTTCTTTTTGAAGAGCTCTCTTTATATACAATAGGGAAACAAACTCACCACATCTTCTGTCTAGAACTATGATAAAGCGATCCAAGAAGTCTATAATATGTCGATTCTTTGAATAGAGCAGGGTCGTGAAAAGGACTGAATTGTCAAAAGTTCACTCCTCCTACTGCATGCGTAACCATGTGTACCTTTAGCCTTAACGGGGTTTCCTCCACTGTCGCTTTCTCCACTGTCGCTTTCGCCTGCGCTCCTGTCGCTTTTGCATGCACGAAGAGTTGTAGCCAAGGAAAGAGAGTCGTGGTGCAGCACGACAAGCACAATTGGTACAATAATTAAAAGATAGTGCTCCTCAGTCGACTTCACTATCCATCCGTGGTTGCAAAAAGAAAATGGTTGCAGGCATGAACCTTGGTTGATGAGAGATCCAACTACAATGGCCTCTGCTTCCCTAGGGATCTTCTCCTGGCCGCTACAACTCAACTTTTTCTTCTACTACCAAGTAAGAGGAGGAACAAAAATTTAGGAGCCTGATTCTAAGTCACAACCACGATAGTGTTGATCACCACACGAGTGATAGTGTTAGTGACTGCCCATAAAGGATCACTCGTCGAATCGCAGCATTCTTCCAACGAACCACTTGTCGCATAGCACTGTTCTTCCGACGTCGAACCTTGCGCCACCACAGCTCGCGGAACCGTGAGGGTCCCTTCACTTCAGGTGTGTGCAGGTAGGTTATCATGATCATATTTCGAAACTCCTTCAAAACGAAAACGACCTAGAAGATGATGGATCGAAGTCGTGTCCTCGCAGACGACCGAGAAGATGATGGTAGTCGCGGCGCTGCCGCTTAGTGTCAAACCTAGCTGATGGACACCGCGTCCTCTCCTAGTCGTGGCGATTCTGGTAGTCGTGGCGATGCGGGTTGACGATGCGGCAGTTGAAGAAAGGAAAGCTCAGTTCTCACTGTTGAGAGTGGACACTGACAGCTATCCTGCTCGTCCAGCAGCTTAGACTATGTACCACCCGAAGGTGGTACTTGGCGTTTGCGCATCAGGTCTCGTGGTGCTGTGGTACTTGGCGTTTGCGCGCGTAGGTCTCGTGGTGTGGTCCTAACCGCTCAATTGGGCAGATGGACAACGCCTATCGAGAGGTGGACATGAAGATGTGATGTTGGAGGATAAAAAGAGCAGTCTAGATGATGTTGAACGAAACAATCGACGAAGATGTGAGTCTAGATGTGTGGTCGCTCTGAACTCAGAACAAGCTAACCGGTCACTACAATGAGTCAAAATGTCCTTCAGAAGAAACAAGTAAGTACAGAGTTCAATCGCCACGATCAAACAACTAGGGTTCAACAACTAGACTTCAAACTACTTCTGGCGCCTCCTCTGGATTCGTGCTTCTGACTTCTACAGGAGCAGCGCCGTAAGTACAACAACTCCGTAAGCACAACAACGGTTACCATAGAGTGGATGAAAGGAGTAAGACCGGTCATTCTATTCTTTTTTAAGTGCCATCACTGACAACAGCGAGCACATAAGATAATCTTCATTCTTAGGTTCGCTACTAGGACATCAGTCATACTAGAACACTTACTAACTTTTCTTGTATTTTTGTTCCTACTCTAAGTCGTGTATACCAAAGTATTTTTTTTTCCATAGGACTACATGCTGCTTCCCATTCAACTACTCACCAAAACCCTACTTGAAAATTTAATCGAGACTCGTGTTGACTTGGATTACTCTCCTCATCTCCTTCTTTTTCTTCTCACGCGTATACCAGAACAGCCACATTCTCTACTCTAAGTGAAAATGAACAGCGATACCAGAAGATCATGAGGAGAGAATTACGAGGGAAAACCAAGAGCGTATTTAAGGGTGCAAATAACGGTGTGTAAGAGTGTAAAAGGGTGTGACGCAAATGGGATCGATCCAGGACAAAGGAGCCGACTTCAATCAGGAGCAAGGAAGGATACCGACTTTTGACATGCGACTGACCGAGAAAGGGCACCGTCCATACACACTTTTACACCGATAAAGGCAATCCATACAGCACATAGTACTCCTACAGCTGTGCTACAGTTCACTACTTACATACTAGCAGCACGCTACTGCTACTACTACTACTGCCACTACGGCTACTCTACTAGGCGAGGGGCGCACAACTCGTAAGGTCGGGCTGTTTCGTGTATTTTTTAGTAAGGTGCCTGCTCCCTTCGCGCCCGAGAATCTGGAGGACGCTGAGGCTACTACTGCCGCTACTACTCCTGCTGCTACTACTACTACTGCTACTACTACCCCTACTACTACTGCTATAGTACACGACTATTCTTACATAGTAGACGCAGTTTTCTTCAATGTGACACAGCTGACGATCTTACCCTTTGAGTTCGCAAATTGAGCGTCTGAGCCATTGATATCCGATGCGATAGAGACAGACACGTGGGACCGATGCATCAAGTGGGACCGAAGACACGTCAGCAAGAAGTAAGAGTCAATATTTAAATTAGAGCTCAAAACCATTCATTTCTTCAGTTCACTTCTTCAAATTCCCAAGAAGGAAACAGAAGAAAATCACCCTTGAAAATGAATTACTTTGAGCCTTATTTAAAGGACGGCTGATCAACAGAGGAGCAAACTTTGTGCGTTTCTCAATCTCATGTAGCCGCTATATTTAAAGGACATCTTGTGCGCTTCTCATGTAGCCGCTCGTGACCGCAGTAGAAGGCGAATAGCATCAGCAATCAAATGATGTTGAGCGAACTAGAAAAGACCTTGGAGGAGCTAAAAAAAATACAACAGACTATTTCTCGTAGAAGATAGACATGAGAGAGATAGAAGGCCCCGGTAGTTTGATTGATATTAGCAGTTGGCTTAGTGGTTTAGGCGTTGGCCTGTACACTTTTCACTACGTCCTCCGCGAAGGCCATCTCCTCCATGTGACAATAGTAGTCCATATGTACTACGATGATTCACTGAGCCTCCACTGAGTGTAACCTCCAGCATCACTCCAGAAGTATACTTCCCTACAGGACAAAAATCACGTCGCACTAGTGTCGCAGAGGGTCGCTGGAGGGTTGCCAGTAGTCGAAATCGAGCTATCTCCTTGCCCTGGCTGTCGCATTCGCGTCGCAGAACTCGGTGTCTCTTTTCGACTCTTGGCGAGTCGCCTTCGTGCCTTTCTATTCGCTTAGACAAGTAGAGAAATGGGCGGGTAGAACCTAATTTTTTTGAATTAGTACAATTAAAGAAATGGGGTAGACGAGCCAAAATGATCCCTATTAAAAAAGAACTACCTTGAAAGAATATAACACTACTTGCTTATATCACTATATGTTGTTGGAAGGGCTATACGCTAGAGGTAAAACTAACCGGTTAGGGCTTATATCACTATTTGTGTCTTTAATATGTCAGAGTTCTTCGAGCAGTAGTGGCAAGTGTAAAGCGTAATTGGATGGTGGCAAGCTGTTCATGTTCTCCGAGAGCTCTTTATAATTAGAGCTTCCTTGTTCTGGGGGGTAATGGAAGGGGGGTCGCGTTAAAATTCCTTGATAGTTGATAGCCGCGACCCCCTCCAAGTTCCCCCGATCAAGATAGCCTTAATATTAGAGCGAAGAGCCTCTTGAGACGGAGAGCCTGAGCCTCTTGAGACGGTCTTTTGAGGCTTAGCATCGTCACGTGGTCCTTTTGCGGACTTCTGCAATTTCGGTGAGGACTTCGACTCGTTGGCTCTACTAGTCGCGGAGCGAGTATCAGTTTTCCCTTTTCTTTCATCCTTTTCTCCCCTAAAGGTTTCTTTCGGAGTAGTTGTATCAGATACGGAGTTTCCTCTAGAGTTGGACAAGCAGGAGTCTGAGTTATCATGGGCGCTACTATTTCTGCTACTATTAGAGGTGTCGGAAATTGATCTCGGGGATCATCTGGGCCCCTTTTTCCTCTTGGTATTTTCTTCCAGATGACTTTGGAGATGAATTCCCTACACCCATAATACTAGTAAGCTGCTCCTGGGAGATAATACGACTCATCGACTTTCTTCTGCTGCCCGACTTTCTTCTACTGCCAGACCTTCTTCTTTAGGGCTTTCCACATTTTTGCATTCTTCAGAACATCCCTGACGTCTCTTCGACTTCTTGCAAAAAGTCAAGGACGCAAGTGCAGAATACAATGCGGGCGAAACGACCCTTAACTTCTTGTCCCAGACTTTCTTCTTTCTTCCGAACCGTTTCTTCTCCTTCTTCTTTTTGCTTGTGCCTCGGCTCTTGGAGATTCTTCTCGGCCCTCCGTGAAAAACAGCACAGGTTCTGTAAATCTCTTGTCATCTCCAGCACTAGGTGGAGGTTGTCGCTTGTCATCATGATCTCCGGTGGTAGTTGTACTAGTACTAGCGTTAGGGGTTGAAAGTTGCCCGATCAATCTTTCTTGTTCCTGTGCCTTCTTTTCTACTTGAAAACTAATTCACAGGTCTATGCTCATAGATGAGAGCGAGAGGCCAACTTCCAATCCTTAAGAGTAGGTCGCTGGTCAGAAGTCCCCCTTTCGCCCTCACTCGATATTTTCTTTTTCTGATTCGGCCAGGTGAACGGCAAAATTAGATAAAACTTAAGGGAGCCAAATGGCTACGGTTCTTGATGATGTGCTTCATCATCCTCCGCGATGTCGCCCCTGTCCTGTGAATAGTGCTAATATGCACAAGCACAGGATAAAAATGGGAAGACAAAGTAGTTGGCTTCTGTTGTTGCAATTTCTTGAAGATCCCCCAGGCTTAACGCCCTCCATCCGACTAGGCTAACGAGATCGCGACCATCTACTTCCACCATCTAAGTAGTCACTTGCTTCACACGCTAAAGACCTTAAGGGCCTTTAGGCTTTGATCTTGATGGTGATGGTGATGATGATGCTGGTGATCTTGGTGCTGCTGTCGTGTTGATCTTCTTGCCCCTGTTGTTTCCTTGGTCATGATGCTCGTGAGTCTTTAAGCTGTTGACTTTAGTACTGGCCGGATGGTCTTTATGCTTATGCCTAAAATGATTCATAATTTGGAGGCCGGCGACATTTTCTGACTCGGCGCTGACATTAGAGACACAGGTAGAGCGCGAATAACACTTTTAACATCTTACTCGAAGATTTTCATGTCCTTATTCATCACAATTGAAAAGCTCACTGCATCCTCAAAGTTCTAAAGCTGTTGTTGCGGACGTTAGGTTTTTAGGTTATGGAGTCTTCACATCGAGGCGCGCAAAATAATCATAACTTCTTATTTACTTGGCGCATTTCCCTGAAGCGATATCCTTATGCTATAAGTTCCAGTAGCTAGAGCCGTAACGAGAAAATCAACGAATGAAATAGAAGTACTCTCGATAATGAGGTATGCCTAGGACTCTTTCAAAGTCTGAGTCTCTAGATAGCAAAGTTTTGAACACTCAATCCATGTTTTAACAGTTTGGTTTGCTGTGGAGGGACATAACTAAGGAGCAATATATTTTTTTTGAGCCTTAATTGTGCTCCAAAGGTAGGCACCCCGCCAAAGGCAGGTAACCCGCCAAAGGCAGGTAACCCGCCAAAGGTAGGGAACTTCCCATCACTTTTTTTCCCCTTCTCCTTCTTGTCCTTTTTTTCGTCTTTGTCCTTGTCATCCGCAACCGCAACCTTTTAGAATAGGAAATTACTCTCTCAACAGTTACCTTCTACTTCGTATTTTGAAGTAGTGCGACAGCGACTACGACTACCAGCGCGCTTATTATTAATCACTAAAAAGAGACGAGTAGTACATTTCTAAAACCAGCATCTGTAGACTATCAAAAAAAGTGTCTTGTGCTTCTTCCTTGCAGTACTTAATCACAAAAAATCAAAATGTCTCATTGTGGTCAAGTGTCACTTAAAAAGTAAAGCTGCCAGGTTCCACATCCGCAGACTTTTTCTTCTCCCCCTTCTTTTAGCGGTTGGAAGTTGACCTCCCCAGCTCGCATATCTAGCCTTTTCCCCCTTGAAAAAGGTCGTAGATATGGCCATGGTCATGGTCATACCCTTCATGTCTAGCCCTCTCTGGTGAAGTCTGAAGCAAATCTTACACAGAAGTCAAGCCTATAGGTGGCTTTTCCTCTAAATATGCTTTTAGAACAAGATAGGTCGACTTCCATTTCCAAGAGACCATAATTACTTTTCTCCTTCTCGCCTTGAACAGGCTTTGCTTCTTTTCCTGTGCTCACCTTCTTCTTCTCGCCTTGAACAGGCGTTGCGTCTTTTTCTGTGCTCAGCTTCTTCTTCTCGCCTTGAACAGGCGTTGCTTCATCTTTTTCTGTGCTCAGCTTCTTCTTCTTCTTCTTCTCGTCTTGCGGCGTAGCTCGCGCTGAACCAAGAAGCCGGACGCCCTCTGGCGAAAGTCGCTGCTTAGAGGTACTAGGGCTTTTGGTTCGTTCCGGTTTGTACTTAGTTATGCTCTGTCTCCCCCTTCCGTGAGTGAGTTCCTGGTTTGTTATGCTCTTCGCTCCCCCTTAGGTTTAAGAGAACCTCGATCTCGATGACGCAACTCATTAAACACCAATACGGTTACGGAAGTTTCCAATATTATAAGTATAAGTTTTTACTTATATGTGAAGAATGTCCCTGTTTGTAGTTATGCTCTTTGTACTTCCCCTCACGGTTACGAGTGAGAGCCACGACAAACGGTAGTGGGTGAATGAATGTACCCACTCCAGGGGTAGAAAAGACCACTACGCTACTACTTCCGTCTACAGCGCGCTTCGTGAGATCTCATGATCTCGATCCTCTTTGCGCGAGCCATTAAGGACAGAAAAACCAAAAGCCCTAAGTGCTGTCGCGGTTTCAGGTGATGCTGCTCTCGACCCCAAACAAGCAACGCACAATAGTAACAGCAGCACGCCGCCACCACCTGCGACCGCCTTCCCTTAGCGTGCGCCACGGTGCACCTCAGTCCCCTCATCTTGGCCCCTTTGATGCACTTCATGAGAATACAAGGCAACAGGGTACCAAGATACCGAGAAAGATGAATGAAAGCTGACCATAAAAAAGCAACGGCAACGAAAAGCCATTACCAGCTTCTTGGCCCCCAGACTCCTCTCCACCGTTGCAAGGATTAGAGCTCAAATAGTCATATTAATATTGCTTGAAGGGATAAGTCTACGGGTAGAGGGAAACCTAACCGGTTGTTAATATTAATACTTATACTCTATATACATAGACAATTCAGCATTTTCCTTGAAATGACCCCCATTCTTGGAGGTGAGATTTATGAAGTGTCTCGCGCCTTGATATGTGAGTTTTATGAGTGCTACTCAGACATAATAGTGGCACCTCTCGCTGCCGCATCATCTCTAGCTACTACCTGATCACCTCCATCTGCGGCCTGCGGGTTAAAGGGGGTGTCAGAGTGATGGGCGGCCTGCGTTAGAGCTCAAAACAATTTCCTTCTTGTTCCCTGTATTTATTCTCCTGTATTGTTGTCCTAAGAAGGAGACAGCAGGGAGAAGGAGACAGCAGGTAGGACCACTATCAGGACTATGTACTGAGCCTTAACTGATTCTGAGAGTCTTGACCATGATCCTGGGTGAATCGTATTCCTGGACGAGGGTTTGGTTGAAGATACTGATTATGCTCATCTTTACCAGTATGTCACTCAGACCGTAGCATAACTAAATTCAAATTCTCATAGGGAAGAATTCAGATTCTCTAGGCACCTGTTGTCTCTGCCAATCTTTTCTGCAGCACGGTGCTGGAGGGAGTTGTTGCGTCCACTCCCCCGTCGATTAGAGCTCACCCTAATAATGTGTCGCGGGATTCATCTCAGCGGGATCCATCTCCCCTTATGGAACAGGTCTAAGATGCTTCAGCCCTATTTTCCCCTTATGGGACAGGCTTCAGCAGATGGATCAGAAGACGGATTAGCGTGAGCCTTAAGGCGAGGTTGTTTTCGACCTCATCTTGATCTCGTCCCTCTTCTTGGAGAAACGTTTGTTGAGGTTCATAGACGTTCTGGTGTACGCGGATGAACGCGTTCTGGCGCTCGCTATCCTCCTCTCTGGCAGCATCTTCCTTCGGTGGTGAAGAAGCATATCTTGAACCTCGCAACTTGTTCCTCGTCCCAGAGTTAGAATTCTTCTCGACTACTTCCTCTACTACGGACGTAGAAGCCTCCTGGTCGTGTCCTCTTCTCGCGTTGTAGACGGACGGTCGAGGGCCCGCGCCTCCTCTAAAACGAGCATGGTGCGGGGATGTTGGCGTTGCCGCATCAGGGCCGGCGTCTTGCGGTTGATCATTCGTCACGAAACCCGATGATCTACCTCGGAGAGAAAAAGATCCTCTTTTTCTCGTATTAACGACCGAAGAAGATGTAGAGTTCGCCCTTGCATGCAGGAGGCCAAAGAAGTTGCCAGAAGTTGTAGAGAGAGTAACAACCACAAGATCTCGCATTTTTTCCGTGTGTGCGTGTGTGTCTAGTCCAAAAAATATACGACAGTCAGCATTTCGTCTCTCCTCTAGTCTTTCGTTGTAATTCACATTCTTGTACTACCAACTTATCTCATGAGATCACCTCCCGTCCGATGTGAATCTACTACTTACGCAGCGAGCGACCCGCTACGATGCAGCTCAGATTCAGCCCAGATACTTGGTTTGAGTGGCGCTGGTGGTTGCTCTCTACTAGCCGTGGCAGTTTAGGGTTGGCGGGTCTGGAGTGCTATCATTCGGAACTGGAGTGCTATCGGTCTGAACTCAAGTGCTGTGCTAGGACTATTTTCCTGCTCATGTCCTTCCTGCTCCTGTACTTCCTCTTCCTCTGCCCTTCTTGCCTCTGAGTTTAGGGTTGGCGGACGGCAGCACTCCAGTCCCGACCGATAGCACTCCAGTTCCGACCGATAGCACTAGAGTTCCTTTGCTAGTTGTAGAAGAAAGTAAGAGAGTATGGAGTGCTATCGGTCGGAACTGGAGTGCTGCCTTCCGCCAACAAGAGGCTACAAGAAGATGAAGAAGACGCTACAAGAAAATGACTACCAGCAACCAGCTGGGAAGCGTCATATCGTCCCAAGTTCGCGGGAGTCAACCTCTACTGCGAGGAAGTTCCGAATGATAGCACTCCCGTTCCGACCGATAGCACTAGAGTTCCTTCGCTAGTTCCTAGAGATTCCTTTGCTAGTTGTAGAAGAAAGTAAGAGAGAAATAGACATTTAGCGGTTTCGATTTTGCGGTTTCAAGTTGCAGTTTTCGAAGTCGCCCCAATCACTCATTTAGGATTAGGGATTAGGATTAGGATTAGGGTTCAGTCCTCCGTCGCCAGGTCTCGCACGTGTCACGCTTAAACAATCCCCAACTACAAAAATCTTCTGATCTATCACGCCCGGTGCTCCCCGCTAGGCTGCATGGCCGATAGATGCGCTACACAAGAACGCAGAACAGATGCGGCAGCGTCAACTCATCATCCATTTCCACCCTACTTTTGCGGTTTTGATTCGGCGGTTTCAAGTTGCAGTTTTCAAAGGCGTCCTCCCAATCACTCATTCATCCCACATTCGTGTCACATATTTAGCAGCTTAATCAGCTGTTTTATTGACAATCATTCATCCCAACTCAGGGACTCCTCTTCCAACTCAATCGGTCGCTCAGATCAATCGGTCGCTCAGATCAATCGGTCGCTCAGATCAATCGGTCGCTCAGTGCCTCTCCTACCTGATGAAGTAAGTCTCAGTGTTTATGATTCCTGGAATGACCATGCCCATCGCTTATGAGCCGGTCATTGTGCTATATCATCTGCTCAGGCGAACCAAGCGGAATATTCTGCCTAATGGTTAACGTGCTACGACCCAGCGATCCGTCCAGAAGGCAACGCATTGATGTAAGCTGTGGTGGGCCCTTAGAGAATTTATCAAATGACTGTGGGAAAAGCAACCAATGAAGTTGCACCTAAAACAGGGACAATGCAAAACCGCGCATCACAGAGTCAACAAGGATTTAGATTGATTACGGAAGCTATTAGACCTTTTAGTTAATATGTACAAACTCAACAAAATTTAAGTACGATCAGTTGTACAGTAAACGTGTTGAGCAGTGAAGAATACCAAAAATCGACACATCGATATTGCGTCCGCAGAATAGAAACATCTTTATAATGCAGCAACTAACTGGCGAAACTCATGAAACTAAAAGAACTCACTCAAAAAGCAAAAAAAAAAGGTAGTACTGTCATCCACAGCCGTCTTCTAGTGAGTCATCCTTATCCTTTTTCCGACTAGAAAATATGTCAAGAATTAACATTCTGCATGATGCTACTCTCGGAAACCCTTATAAGTACAAGATCATTCTAGTGAACGGATCAATCATCATCACCGTGTCCCATATAGTACTACAGGCCTATAGGCAGGCACATCAAGGTCCTGGCACCCAATACAATTTCACTACGTGATTAGTCGCAATCAAAAGCGCCAGTCGTGCTTTGAGACCAACGTTGAAGATCTGCACCGTAACGATGTTGGGGAGTAACCCATTATCGTCATCGGGGTTCTGTTCCTGTGCGTTGCTACCTGCGTGGATTAGATGCAACTTCTCAAATATGAATAGGTGTTGCAGATGATGTACGATGAGATGTAAAATGGATAAGTACAACACGTCTTGAAGAGGAACAAGACGTATCTGCTTATAAAAGAAGACCTTATTGATTCCTAATCCTAAAGCCTGCGCTATACAGTCATCGTAAGAGGTAAAAGAATCTAACGCCCCACAAAAAAATGTGAGCCCTAACTCCAGGTCAGCATCCAAGATGTTATGGCGCCATTTTACAAGTTGCTGGCCCGTTTTCGTGCTGAAGACGAATATGTGCACTTCGTCGACTACGTACAGGTACGTCTTGAATTAGAGTATCATCATTTATTTTTTTCACAAATGGTCCTCAAATTAACCAACATCGACAGGGTGAAACAGTTCCTGACAGACTTTGGAGGACGAATGGCGTGAGTTTTATCCATCTCGGTCCCCTCATCTTCTTGAGCTTGACCCCTATCATGCCCTCGTCTACTTTCATTATAGAATAAGTATTACAGGGTAAAAGGTGGATATCAAGATGCCGGGATAGATGGTGGACATTTTAAATAGAGACCATAATTGAAAAGGGCCATTCGTGGACGCGAATCCACGTTGGCACCCACATTATATTCCCGAAATACAGCCTCCCGCTCTTTCGACGGAAGCTGAATCTCGAATTAGAAGGTAGAAGAAGATTCCTTATTAACGTAGATAGAATCACGGTCGTAAGTACGATGATCGATACTGTTCAGATGTTGATCTTATTAACGTAGATAGAATTACGGTCGTAAGCACGATGATCGATACTGTTCAGATGTAGTTGATAGGTTAGGTAAAGAGATTGAAACACGCTGGTAGCATCCGCATCATCATGCACATCATATTACAGAGGAGCTTTTCAATGCTAGCATCAGGGTTGCTGAGACTCTATTTCTATTACGCATACCCTCTATTTCTAACTTAACTATGAGTACATGACACAATCTTAACTATGAGTACTCTTTTTCTAACTAGCAGAGTAGAAAGTGTCCTAATTCAGCTTTGGAAGCGAGGCAATTGGTGCCTTGATCTGCTGCTTGCGTCGACTCCGCACTACGGCACGTGTCGGCGCCGCCCGCACAACCGGACGGAGGGGCCGCACAACCGCGGCCGCGTTACTAGAGGGTCCTCCTGCAGGCGAGGCAGATGCATGTCTTAGAGGAGCTCTACTAGTACTCCCAGTGATCCATCGTCCCTGTGCTACCTACAGCATACTTCTTTCCGCATGCGTACTTCTGTCCTCGTCCCCGATGTTGATTTATAAATATGTAATTATAATTGATGTGGAGACCCCGAGTTCATCTGAAGACAGTGTCACTGACTTTGTGACATGGTGCTTCACGAGGGACGACCCACATCGACGTAGCAGAAACGATAGATTAGTAGCGTTATATGGTCACCATAACTGTGTCCTCGGAGATCCGTCCGGAGAGGTCGGACTTGCAGTGGGACTTCCACTCGCAACACCGCTAGAAGCAGACATCGCATCTGCATTAGCGGCCTCACCCAAACCTCCTGGTGCTTCGTCTTCATCCGAGTTAGAGCTTCCGCGATCATCGCTTCCCTCAGTTCAAGCTGGCTCTATTTTTCAGGTAGAGATCTACCTAATCTACAACAGACCTGGCACTCTGATTTCAACTGTACAAAAAGAGCCTAGTTGCTACGGTAGATCCTTCCACACTGAGTAGCCTTAACCGAAGAGCCCGAGTCAGAAGATGGCTCCTCCACCTCACCAGGTCGTGCAGCGGCAGTAAAATATCCAAGGTCCTCTGCGTCGGTGTCGCCCTCCGAAACTTCTTCCTCAAACAAAATGCGGTAGGCCTTGGAGCCCTGGTGAAAGGTCATCATCATCATCATCATTTCCCATTTAGTAATGTTCGTCATCATCATGTCCCATTTAGTAATGCTAGCCTAATAAAAGGAATACATTAAGGACTTTTTTACATCATGGAACTATATTACAGCAAGGAATACATCACCTCCAAGGAGTAGCAAGTACACTAAGTGAAACTTGTTCCCCTACTAGAAGTACAATCAACTTGTTCCCCTACTAGCAAGCACTATCAAAAATCGAGTGAGACTTGTTCCCCTACTAGAAGTACAAAACTTGTTAAAAAGTACCTTCTCAGGCATTTGAGTGGCGTAAGCGCTGCACTCTCCAAACGTTGGCTGACGATGAAACGGCTGACCGGCACCTGGCAGTGCCTTCGCTGTTGCTGTTGTTGGTTTCGACCCTGAGGAGGGCCGTGCTCCAGTGACTACAGGTGCTGTAATCGCTGAGAACATCCCGCCAAACATGCCCTGTTGTTTACCGGTTGCAGCAACCTGCGCGGGCACTTCAACGGTGGACGGACGTGGCGAGGCGCCACGACTCTGCGGACTTTTCGTTCCTGCCTTCTTGGCGTGACTCGGAACCCGCTTTCCTGCAACCGTGGAGAACTCTGCACTGACAGTAGGTGGAAGTTCCGTCTCACTCGAAAAAACTAGAATGCAAAATTAGAAGACGAGGGCCACTTTCTGCTCAACGGCGTTTTCATCTTTCTTAAGTCTATTATTATTCGAATAGTACACGGCTGTAGTTCGTTGCAGTAAAAGTCTCCAAATGACGTCAGCGTATGAGTATTTCCTTCTCCATGTTGGACTTGTAACAACATCATGAGCCATTCCAGGAGCAAAGAACCAAGAAAAGCTACAACAACTTACTCATCAACCAAAGGGTCAGAACGATCATCAACCAAAGGGTCATAACGAAAAGTTCCTTTCTGCACACGGTATAGTACAGCAGCCGTCTTCCCAAAGAAAGCGAAGTCCATTATTGCGCCTTCCGTTGCCCTCATTAGACGACCTCTCCTTCCAGAATATTCTTATCAAGAGTTGTAGTTGGGAAACGAAATATACGATGCCCTTCATCACAGGGATGCAGTGTGTCAGATTTGAGATTTCAGGGCATCTCGAGCTTTATTTTGCCGTGTGTCAGATTTCAGGGAATTAAATTATGTCCACGATCGACCCTTAACCTCAGTTTCTTCGCGTACCCGGGAAACTTCGACAACAATGGCACTTTCAAGCCGTACAGATGCTCCTCAGCGAATTCTCCCAGTTGTACGTCAGGAAAGCGCACGCCGTGAATGTCGGGCACGCGATCGGAAGCCGCTGATGAACTTTGACCCGTGTGGTCGTGAAGGTCTCCGGGATCCACGACGTCAAAGGTTACACGACGACTGCCGCGAGAAGCCACGGGCATGCCGAATCCATCTTGAAGATCCTCTGTATCGCCTTGGCCATCTGCATCAAAATAGAGCTACCGCGGTCGCATCCCTGAAAGCATCCCCGGCTGCTTTTTCAAGTAGAAAAAGCGCCAAGGATACATAGTTCTGAGGATGCTCCTGCGGTAGCCTTAATCAAACGGTCGTCCACCTCCACTGCCCTCCATCATTTCGTCACTCGAGCCTCCATCTAGCTCACTCAAAAGCATGGTAGGAGCCGCGCCACCCCGAGTGACGCCACCCTGTCCGCTTTTCTTCAGCCCAACTACCGGAACGCGCTTTTTTGAAAAATCCGAAGCATTCACACGAAACAGAGTGTTGTTTGCTGCTGGAAAAATAAACTCCTCCTCCTCTAACATGCAGGGTTAGAACGAGAACCAGCGTTGAAATTCCATAATAATCTTTGAAGATCATGTCTAAATCCTCACCTAAAAGCGACTCAGTTACAGTTAAAGAGCCGTAGTATAGCTTGAAAAAGGACTCCTGTGTTGAATCAAGTGAAAGATTTCTGAAACTGTCTATACATACAAGTGCTTTCCCAAGTTGTAGAGCCATAACAGAAAGGGTAGAGAAAGTGTTCGTTTGCGCCCTGTACGTCCAAATCCGCAGACTCGGTGTATTGGTCTGCGTCTGGCGGCATTTCGTGCATGGGCGCGAAATTGAATATTAGCGGTAGGTTTTTGGTGTTCGTTTATCCCGCTTGTTATGGCTGTCCCCCTTAGGAGAGCCATAACAAACGGCAACAAAAGCACCTTTAACCTACCCATAAGAATACCACGTCCTTGAGTAGCAAGCGCCAAGCCGCCAACGGTCGAAAGGAGCCGAACCCGGTCCGGTTTTTCTCGCTGTAGCGCCATAGACAGATGAGGTTTTTTGCATCGAGGGACCAGATCAGTGTGTCCGTCTGCGTACAACCCAGTGCCACAATGTCGGAATCGTGACGCTCAAAATACTCTTTACCACACAGTGCATGCCAGGTACCCTCATGCTGCTGTTCGTACTCCTGCTGTCTCCGCTCGTTTCCGTATTTCAACTTCGGCTGCTCCCAGTAGATTAGAGAGGCGGAGAAAGGCTCTCATCAATTCAGTAGTAGATGTTGGGAGAAATTATCTTCTCATTTGAAAATAGACCATCTTTGACAATAGCCCTAAGTAGAGCGGCAGCCGATCGACGCCAGGTGTTCCGAAGTCGGTAGCGTCCGGGAGGACTCGAGAATGACGACTGTGGTTCAACTTCAGCAAGCTGCCGTCTGATAACCCTACTAGACTCGAGTCATTCGAGCCCAGGAGAGAAAGATGAGAGAAGGGGCATATCCTTTGCGGCACGAGACGCTCCACCGGGTAATCCTCCTGCCCCTTCCGCCTATAATACTTCGGCTCCACGCTCAGGGCACAGTGGACAGGCGCATACTGTGTGACAACGAATTTGATAACAACAGTAACAATTCAAATACCAATACGAAAAAACAAAAAATGATACTAATTCATATACCATTATTATACCTTTTCTTACGAAAAAACATAAAATGATACTAATTCATAACGCAGCTCATCTCAATGATTCAATCAAGACTCACTCACACCAAGATAGAAGAAGACTCACTCACACCAAGAAGAACAGTCTGCTGAAGATATTATAACAATACACTTCTGTTGCTTGGTATTTCGTCTTTTGGCACGACGTTCAGGGCCGTCATCACTTGGAAGGTGTTGTTTTCTATAGCCAACACGGTCGTCCCATCTGCAGATATCTGCGGATCTTTCCACCGTTTTTCCGACACTGACTCTCTCTGAACTACGAACTTCGTATCCCAGAAATTGGCAAAGTCTACGGGTATCTTCTCCTCGGCTGCCGCATCTGCCGCCTCATCTGGGTCACTGCCGGAGGAGATTAGAGTAAGAGGACTAGCTTGAGGAGCTGAAATTTCGTCTCCGCAGTTCTTCCTCTTAAGTATTTTCAGAACTAAACTGTACGGCACATTCCTTGTTGTGGAGGTCTCTTTACTTTTGAAGGATGTCGTTTTGAAGGATGTCGTTGGGAAGAGGTTTGTATAAGTAGATACATCCTACTAACATTCGCCGTAAGGATAAGCTAGCCCCTTTTGGTGGTCTTCGTTTCTTCGACCAACCTCTCCCACCCGGTCCTTGACCTTTGACACGTTTTATCGCTTGCATGTCTCCCAAAGACGCTGCTGCGATCGGCGCGAGCGCGGCGCCGACGCCGCCGGTTGTCCACTTTTGCGATAACCGTAAGACGTAGAGAAAATTGTCCCCGAGGTAGCCACGCTCGGTGCATATGACCAGGACGAAGCCCAGTGCGCGCGTGTAGCGCGCGGTGCATCCACTGATGAAGCCGGAGATTCGCCCTGCGCCCACGTAGCTGTCGCGCTTATTGCGGTTGAGACAACAGAATTCGACGATAGGCTCTTTTGACTGCGCATCGCGATTTCGCGCAATGTTGCGGCGCTCCGATAACCAACTCGGGTGCGCGCGTGGATCAAAGGTGAGCGGCTTTGGTAACCCTGCTTCTCTTCGACTAGCACCTCCTGGACTACCTGCACCTTGGAGTCCTCTACTACTGGAGGAATCTCCCGCCTGCTCATTTCCGGCACCACCGCCTCCATCGTCGACCGCGGCTTTTAGCCGCAGGCTACTCCGTGGAGCCAACTCCGCCTGCTTCATGGCAAAATGGAGCCCAGGAGGCATCGGCGCGGCAGTTGACGCACTCATCGGGGTGTCTGAATCAAAGGCGGGAACGACTGGCGCGGATACATTCTGCGCTGTCTGTGATCCGGCGGTCAGAGGAGCACTCTGATTAGACCTTACTACAACTACAATCAACTACATAAGTAAATACTTAACCATCTGGAAGCGCATCAAAGCGGATCGTTTTTTGTTTTCTTTTTTTCATCATAATCTTGAAAACACCCACCTGTCAAAGATAGTACACTCCCCTCGGAAATAAGAGATGAGTTGATAATTCACCGATTGAGTCCTAATCTGAGTGAGACCCGCTGCGGTCGGCGACTGATTCCCGGTGAGACCCGCTGCGGTCGGCGACTGATTCCCGGCTGCTCGATGGCGCTTGGAAACTGTGTTTTTCTCGTTCAAAACGCGATAGAAAGGAACGTTAGAGCTACAATCGGCTCGAATCTTCCTTGAAAGTCACGTCCTTGGAGCCTGAACCTTCTTTTTCCATTGGGCGAACCTTGGACGAACCTTCAAGAAAGAGGATAAGAAGGATGCTGAGGATGCCATCTTGGTTGCCTTAAGAACATCAGCGACTCGCAGAGGTATAGCATCGATCTCCTCTTCCTCTGATTCCTCGGAGCGTTCATCGTCGTCCTGTCTCCTTTTATTAAAGGTTACCACATTACATTCTTCAGCACATCCCCCACCTCTTTCCTACTAGAAAGAGAGTGTGAGATGGTTGTGGAGGATGGAATTGGTTAACCCTTAATTTTAGTCACTGCAGTCGATGCACCCGCAGTCGAAGCTCCGTCCGTGGAGCCGGCCGCATCGGTTGCAGCACCTGCGCCTTGCGCACCAGCGTCGCCACGATTATTCGGACTATTGTTAGAGGCTATGGAATTAGACATGCTTCAGAACATCCTTGACCCTTTTCCTACTGGAAAACGAGTGAAGGATGGTTGTAGTGAAGAATGCAATGTCGAAACCCTTACATCTGCTCTATCTAGTTACATATGCTCTATCTAGCCCCTTAATATTGTTCCCACTCTGCTGTGTCGTGTCGCCTTGCTGCTCTGTGCCGAACAGCAAAGGGTCTATCCCATCCCCAGACCCGAAGTTCAGCCTTGGAAAGGGAACGAATTTACGCCGCCGCTCATCCGCGCTCATCTGCGAAAGGACCGAAGCACACTGCTCATACTTAATTGGATCCAAAGGTGCAACTTGACAGAAATTATTGTTTTCTGTACTGAAAACTTGCATTAGAAGAGGTGGTCTACTTGCTTCTGAAGAGCCCATCTTTTAGAAATTTTTTGCATTCATTTATTTGCATCTACATCTTTTATAGTAGTTAGAAGTTGTTCCCCTTGATGTCCGAGTATTGAAGAAAAATCTTTTGCATTCAGTACATCTTACGCACACGGAAAACAGCTAAAAGTAAGATTCTGTGGTTGGAGATGGGCCGCTACTTGACGTACTAGATGAACATAATTGTAGTGCTGACGTCACGAGCAGGTATTCGGGTATTTTGCGCTCTACTTCTTGAGCGAAGGTGAAAACCTCCTGTGAGACTCCCCAAATAGCTTCTCGCACGCACTCGCGGATCAGAGACGCAATGGCGACTTTGGCCTCGGCATCTACCACTTTCGACCGCCCAACTTGGTAAAAGCTGCCGCTATCGGCATCCTGACCCGTATCCTGGTCCATGCCTGCCGCCTTCGCCTTCGCCGCACCTGCCTCGCGTTCTATTCGCGCGATGAGCATCTTCTGCTTTTCCTCGACTTCAGCGGCTGAAGGAGTTTTGCTCAACGCATCTCGATCATGAACGCGGAGAATCAATTTCGATAAAGTACGATGAAATTCAATAAGAACTTCGAGCATTGGACTTCTCTTTCTACGTGTAAAATAAACAGGATTTCCACGTTCTAGTTCATCTATTGTGGATACGGACCAACTCCATTGGACCAACATCCAGGATTGCCGAAACAATTTATTCCCCTAGGTAGTTGTATTTCTATTAAATGTTGTAAGTATACGGGACTACGTCCGAACTAAAGTACTTATACAGGACTAAGTATTCGGGACTACGAACTACATCCGAGCCTGTTTGTATTTCTGTCATTTTTTCATAAGCGATCGTGCAATCGAGGAGGCGTTTGCAAACTATTTCTTCCCGTACGAACTTGTGCATTCCCTTCCGGAGAATCGAATCTTCTAAAGGAGCTCCCGTCGAGACAGGCGGTGGCCGCTTCCTACTATTAGGCAGGTTCAAGTTGATCTTGATGAACTAGCCAAGAAGATGTAGCAATTGCTGTGCCCTTTTTTCTTGAAAGCGTCAGGAATTTATGCTGGTTATACATAGATAGGTCGAGAACTTGCAACCCTTAACTCTCATGGATGACGAGATGCCCGCAGACGTAATAGGATTAAAGCTCAGCCTTCAATGGTCATCATGACTCTGAACGGAAGAGACCCCCTTCAAAGCTCTCCCCTTTCCCTTCGTTTATTTCCCCTGTTGGTTCTCTCAAGAAGGGGTCGCCTCTTCGATCTCAGTGACCCCAATCTCAATGGTGACCATTGAAAGTTGAGCCTTAATTTAACCTATAACAAAACAAGCCCCTTTAACCTACGCTTAAATACAAGACAGCTGAGCCTTAATAGAAGCTTCTTCCGCTGCTGGCCTCGGGGTACCTGGGCCATCGTCTTCCCCGCCTTCGTTTAGATTGATCGTTTGCTGCATGAAGCCAGGACTTCCTGGGCTTCCAACGGAGCCCGTTCCAGTAGCGGCTGTCGCATGTGGAGGACTCATAGTCGGAGACTCCTGACCGCGGCTAGAGCTTCCACTCCCTCGTCCTCCTTTGATCTCATTTCCGAGACTTGCAGCTGGCGCTCTTGCTGCCATATTCGCACAAGTCGGCTCTGGCTCCACAATGGGGTACACAAGAAGCCTCCGACTGGGAACCCTCATCACTTCTTGATCCCATTCGTGGTAAAATTCCCGCCATTCGTGCGCAAGCTGCCCTGCGTTCTTCGCGATCTCCTCGCGACCTATTTTTCCTAATTTGCTAGACACCTCGCGAATACGATGCCAAGAATAATCATCTACTTCTGCTCCCTCGGATGCTCGCGCGTGTGCGTCTGCTGTACTGGAACTAGATGAAGCTGCTTTATCCCGGTTAGCAGACGCAGAAGTAGCACTATTGCTTGTACCTGTACTTGTCGTTGTCTGCTTTTGATGTGCAGTCCCTACACCTGGTGCATTTCCGGTCTTACTACCTGCAGCTTGTGGTGTTTTCGACCCTGCCCTAGACGAAGATGAGGAAGCATTGGCAGACGCAGTATTTGGCGCAACCACCACTCCGACACTCTTCGCGACTGCCTCAAACGCTTCAGTTGCCGCCACAGGAGGCACGTGTTGCCGAAGCTGGACGTCTGAGAGCTTCACTATTCTTTCTTCATCATCGGAATCGAAGAAGAAAATGTCATCCCGTCTACTATTCTCGATACGACCTTCTTGTTGCTCTCTCGTAAGCACAGCGCGTATTGCATCGCGAGGTGGAATAAGGGTGTCGAGATCAAACGAAGTCGTCTTTATCGTGCTAGGTGTTGTAGCTTTTGCTGCAGAAGCTTTAGCACCCGCCGAAGCTGTTCCGCCTTTTGCTGACGTAGGTGTGCCACTAGCCTCTGCTGCCTTCGGTGTTGCCTTAGGCGTCGATGCCGCACTGGACCCTCTGGCCTTCGGTGTCACTCCACTGGTCTTCGGTGTCACTCCACTGGTCTTCGGTGTCACTCCACTGGTCTTCGGTGTAGCCGCAGCACTCCCAGTCGCTCTCGCTGCAGCAGTTGAGGAACTATTAGGTGGTGCTTTCGCTGCACTAGTCGAACTTGAGCTTCCACCTCCACCTACACCACTCGTACTACTACTAGGAGGAAATAGTTTCCTTTCGATAGTCTCCTTTACGCTTTCCTCGTTTTTTCCTCTCCCAAACGCTATCTCTTGCCCACGCTTTCTTCGATCGATACTCAATTCCCGCAGAAAATTTCTCCGCGCCTCCAAATCTGCTCCGTCACCTGCTGCAGAGATATCCTCTAGCTTCTTTTCGTGTTCACGCTGTGTCCATTTCTGAACATTTGCAACCAACTCGCGGATCGAAGCTGCGATAGTTGTAGCACATACATGATAGATGATAGATAGTGGTCAAACTACATTTATAAGCGATTTAGTAGTGTCAAAATTAAGTGTTCGATAGACAACCTATAATTGGTATTGATCATGACTGGCGAAACGTAACATATGAGCATCATCACCATCATCATCATCATCATGATGGCCTACCTACGTCTACCACCTTCTGACTCCTTAAACCTGATGATCTACCTGCGTATTATCTCCCAATACCTTCCATAGGCCTCGCTCCATCCTCACTTCCATCAGGAGATCCAGCTGGCGCGCCACTGAAAATCCGCCGCGAGACTTAAAAGTACTCTTAATTTAAAAGTTCGCGCACCACGTACAATAAGAAGTGACGAAATCAGTACAACTATCTTGTTTCCGTCTTTCGTTGAAGATGAAATGAAAGCTAGTATGTATCAAAAAAATCGCTATAATTCATATGACTCTCTAAATAAAAATCACCACCAGTGTTCTACTCTTGATTCCTAATTGCACAGCGCGCTGACTCCTCCTTCATCCACGACTTGCCGCACATCCGCCTGCAGCTTGCGGAATTCTTCCTCCTTCTCACGTCTTAGTCGCTTGGTTTCCGTAGTCGCCAGGCTTTCCAATTCGCTTTGATGTAAAAGCAGGTCCAGTTCGGACAGCGCGGATTCGACTTTCTCTTCTGCAAGCTTTAGAGAAGAGTTTAGCTCGTCTTCTGCCGGACCTCCTCCAGAGGATCTCCGACGTCCGCGACCTCCGCCTGCAGGGACAAGATTGCCGCGACCGGGTGAAGATCCACTCATGCTTTTGTTATCTTTCAGTAACAGTACATACTGACAGGGCTACGCAGTGACTGTACCATACGAGATAACAGTAAGATGTCTACTTTGTTGTACCTTTGCTTGACGAAGTGGGTAGCACCATGATCATGGTCGGACTGCAGGAGTCCCTACGGCACAGCTGCAGGAGTCCTTACGCCACTACGCCATGGTCTGACAAATTCTTGCAACACTCTTGATCGCTTGTTCGTTCGGCTCCGGTACAGCTACAGTCAGTCCATATTATAGCCTAAGAATTTGCTTGATATAACATTGAGCAATTGACTGCAGTTTCTTTGAAAGAACAGCGTCACAAGTTAGTGATATATTTTCTTCACGCAGCAGAGATATAAATGTGAAGTTGTTGTTGTTGTTATTGCACTTCTATAGATGCTCCTGAGTGAGCTCTTTCTCTTTTAATGACCACTTTGGAGCGATGAAGAAATGTACACAAGCCCTCCATTCTACTCGCGACTCTGACTCTCATTTTGAACCGATAATCTTCATCTAGTGCATCTCATTTTGAACCAAAAGTAATACTAATAGCTCTATGATCTTCAACATCTAGTGCAATTGCACTAGATGAGGAAACCCTCCATATCTTCATATAGTACACTTCTTCATCCCTCCATTCTACATCTACCCTTAGACATCTCCCTCCTAGATGAAGAAATCAAATGTGCATCTTCAATTGCGGCAGAAATGTGCATCTTCACCTCCTGTTTGCTTGCACAACATATTCGCGGGATACTTATGCTTTCGGAGTATCAGAACTCCCTGAGGAGGGTTGCACTTACTCTCTGCACCTACTCTCTCTGAGGAGGATTGCACCTACTCTCTGAGGAGGATTGCACCTACTCTCTGAGGAGGATTGCACCTGCTTTTTCACTAGCAGGTCCCACGACTTCTATTTCTTCTCTGAGAATCTATCTGAAATTACAAAAGTCGATTGTTCTCATACAATAGTCGAGTTCTTGTCTAATTTCCCAACAAACAGAATCAGCAATCTGAGAGGTAGAACCAGAATAAAAAAGCAGGTCTGCAGAACCGGTTTGCGTCTGCTAGCAAAATTATTTTGAGTTACAGCACGGCCTAGAACTTTGGACTCGTCGTGTAGTTTTTTCTTCCAAATCTCCTGTATACAAAGACGACTGCTGTCTTATTGTGCCGATTATACAGTCGTCTTCTTGGTTGTGCCGATCAAGAAAGTTAATTTTTCATTCATCTTTTAAGAGAAACTGAAAAAATGTAAACCATAGGTGAACCTCAACGGAGGACGCGTCTAGATACACGCCATAATGACTATGACACCAAACGTAAAAATATACATCAGGAACGAAGTAGCTCTTGTCTGTAATACAACATATTCGGACTCAATGATGCGACTGTCGGGACTACGAGTGATTGCCTGTATAAAGTACGAATAGAAGTCCTTGACGATTTTGAAAAAAGTAAGTAGCTATGATAGATAACTCTACTGCTGTGTCGTAAATAAGAGGAATATTACTTTGAACAAGCCTTTTATTCAGCAACGTACGAGAGGTGTGATCTCCGTATAGAAGATATTGAAGTTGTACAGTGTCTGAACCTCCACGATGCCGACAGTCATACTCAGAGGTCGAAAGAAGATCTTTTTTAGAGCTACCGCGGTCGCATCCCTGAGTGCATCCATGGCTCCATTTTCAAGAAGGAGAAAAAGAGCCAGGGACAACACAAACATTGTTGTGAGGATGCTCCAGCGGTAGCCTTAACTTTTGCTATCGCAGATAAGTGATACAGCTTCATCCAGATCCTCTGTTTGCATTAACGCCCAAGCAGCCTGTTCTTCCGCGAAGCCTAGTGCGCCAAGACGCTCCATGTCTTTTGGATACTTGGCTCTGACAAGCTCCCGCATTTTTAGAAGGGCTCGTCACGAAAACGATGGTTGATTCATGATTTAGGATTCTTGTGGAAAAAATAGGTAGTAAAAGTACAGGTAGAAGTGTTAATGGGAGTGACTGTCCCGATTGGTACTTGTTGCAGCGTCCTGATAAAGGTTCTTGATTGATTCTCATTATTAATGTTGTGGTACAACTATGGGCGGGCCCACCCACTTAGTGCAACTACGAGCTGAGGAGGTTTTCGCAAAACCAATGGAGGAGCCATATCTTTTCAGCTTGTGATATTGCAACACGCTTGACATCATGGCGAAACCTCTCCAGAGAACTCATCGAAGCAAGGCTAGCTTCCGTCGCTCGCAAAAGTTCTTGCTGATACCGAATTTCATCTGTATATATTTCGTTATTTTCGAGAATGCTAAAAACTACAAAGGAACACCAAAAAATACAATGTTGGAGTGGCTTCTGTAAATCTTGGAGTTCAGTCGTGAGATTACAAACACTTTTGCTCAGACGTTCAAAGAGAAACAACAAGCCAACGTGAATTACCAGGAGACTCCGGCGGTGGCTCTTCTCCGGTTGCAGGCTCCTTTCCTGGACCATGCTCCTCGATACCATTGCGAAACATCTGGCGGTGAGTGCGCAATCAAACAATTCTAGGGACTAGGACGCAGTGGGTGACAAGTACTGCACTCGACCTAAAAAAAAACCGAAAGCCATAAGCAACTGATAACTACCAAGTATACATCACGGTCCAGTTTGTTCGTACTCCCCCAAAGTCCCCAATCGAAAACGCAAGAGAGGCGCAAGCGCATACCCAAAAGGGCAAGCCGCTCACACCGCCCAAGGCCTTCCCCCGCTCCCCGAACCAACACCCCCGCCCCCGCCTGCGGGTTGCGTTCTCTTTCCAGGCACATGCCTGCAGCATCTACGCCAACACCCCACCCAGAGCCAGCCCGCCGCATGCACCTAGGTGGCGCACGGGTGGCGCGAGCGCCGGGGCGCGTGCTCTCGCCCAAGTTGTGCGCTTGCTTTGAGAGTTTTGCGAGTGAATATGCCCCAGACCGATGGATGGAAACAAATAGAACCTGGCCGCTGCGCTGGAAGGGAAAAGCGCAACATACTCCGCACGCACCGAGCCAGTTCTGGCGCCGGCGTGTACCATGGTACAAGGCCGACCCCTGCCTGCGTTCAAGCTCAAGCGCTTCCATGTGCCACGCGCGTGCTGGCTGTTTGAATTGCAGCCACATGCCTTGCACCCCAGGGGAAGGCGGTGGCGAGCTGGATACTGAAGGGGGAGCTGTTGCATAAGTTGCGGGCGCCTAACTTTCTAGGTGAGGTCTATTATAGTTCGCCCGTCCATAGCTTCGGAATCCGATAAGTGGGCGGGGGCATCCGACTAGGGAAAGCGAGGGCGTTGAAATTTGGCGAGAGATTTGCCCGCAGCAAGTTCACGAGCCGTTCGTGCGCCACGGTCTTCCGGTTTGTATTCCTTCACCGTGTGAGAAGGTATCGCCAAACACTTCACGCCGTCAGTCACAAGCCAGCGCGCGGCCACGTCACTACTGCTGCTGGCAGTGCTCACTTACTTGAGAGCAGCTGCGGCCCCGCCTGTAATCATTCCAACGCGCACGACTGGCGCCACCATAGCTAGAGCCATCCCGCAGCGGACCGGCCTCACGTCATGCCTCTGCTTCTCGGCTTCTCACGTCATGCTTCTGCTCCTCGGCTTCTCGCGTCATGCTTCTGCTCCTCGGCTTCCTGTCTAATCTGAGCGGCTGCCTCAGCCTCAGGAGCAACGTACTGCAATCCTTCACCAGCGCCGGCCACGCGCAGACCCGTCACCCCTTCAAGCTGAGTGCCGAATATCTCCGAGAGCTGAGCATCTGCAAGGGGTTCCCCAGCTGCTTTGCCCGTGGTCGTTTCTGGATGGTACTCACTCACCGCAGCCGAGAAGCCCGGCGCAGCGACTTCACGCATGTGGCCCGCGAATGCCTTCACTTCTAAACGTAGCGAGTTCATCGCCGCCGCCTTGTGTCCAGCTGCGCGGAGTTTCTCCAAGGTGGTCCTATGCACCCCGCCTCCCCTAACGCTGAGAAAAATCCACCCTGCCCCCCGTTCAGTCGCACACAAGTCAAGAAACAAGTCAGAAAGCAAAGGCACGCCGCGCCAGTGCCTGCCCCTCATGGTTTGGCACCATGATGACGAACCACCCACGCAACGACAGCACAAGCCAGCCCTCGCCTCATCCGCTGCAAGTGCAGCGGCCTGGTCGACGTTTGTGCCGCGTTCCGAAATCAACCAGATGACACGCCGCAGGTGTGGGCTCGAGAATGGCGCAGCTTCCGCGGCGTGCGCCTTTTGTGCATACGCCTCAAAGCTGGCGGCGGTGTGGCTTGGGTTCATCATCTGGGCACTTTTTCCACCCCAGGAGCGTCGTCGTCGCGCAGCGCCGTCAATGTCTAGGCTCTGCCCTGGTAGGTAGCGGCAGCGTGCGCCACATTTAAGTTTCTTCGTTTCGTCTCCGCCGCCATGATCGACCAGCCGACCGCCAGGCCATCATCCCCCGAAGGGCAGGCGTCAGCCGGTCTGGGCAGAAGCACGCGCGCTCGGTTGTGTGCCTGCGCCTAGCGCTGCAGATGGCTACCAAGCAACGCGCCCCCGAGTGGCGACGCGGCCCCTTCTGGAGGAGACTTATGCCAGGCGCCTCTCTCTCTAATCAGACGCGGCCGAACGAACACACAAGCGGCCCGCGAATCTATCACGCAAAGCCATACACCCGCGCCGGGCCCTGTTGTCCCGACAAGAACAACCCCCCGCACGCTTCTCCTGAAGTCAGCTGGCGCAGGTGGTAAGCGTTTGCCAGCGCGCTGCCTGGCCGAGCAGTTTGCCCCCCTTTTTCCGAGCCAACACTAGACAGTGGGCCGCTCTCCTGCCCCTGGGTTTTGCTTCGTGCATTGCTTGGGCCGGCGCCGGTCTCCCGCTCTGCGCAGCTTCCTCCCCCTGTTCTGCGGGAGTCTGTCACCCCAGGCGAGGCCGAGGGGGTGCGCGGCGCCAGGAATGAGCGGAAAGGCGCCATGGCCTCCGCATCGCGGGGCCCCTTTTTATGCGACGCGAGGTAGTCAAGCAATGCACCCGACCCGCAGACGGCGGCGCGCCCCTTCTGCTAAGAAGGGACACGCCGTCACTGTCAGCTAGGCAGCGCTGTACCGCCGGCGACCCACGGCCCCAGACCTATGTCCTGACGCTTGTCACGGAGGCACGCAGGGAACAAAGTAGAGAGAAAAGAAAAAACTTACACGGCCCAGATAGGCAACGTCTTACCCCCTTGAGAGCGCCTGTGCCGCCGGCTCCTGACGACCCCGATGTTCCCACGCGCTTTTTCTTCGGTTGCGGAAAAAGAGACTGCGCACTGCCGGCATACACCTTACCCTTTGGCGCATGGGCAGTCGAAGATGGTCCCGCGCTTGAAGAGGAGGAGCCATTTTCTTCGCTGTTTCCAAGGCCTGCACTTCCTGGATTCAGATCCCCGCCTGCATTGCTGGAGCTGGTGGACACTGGTGCTTTTTCTTTGGAGGTTACCACAACACTAAGCTTCCCAGGTCTTTCGTCGTTGCTCTTCGCCTCTACACTACTTCTAGAAGCCTCAGCCTGTTTAAGGCCTCCACCTACACCGGCTCCTTGCTTTTCTTCTTTACTGCTATTACGACGACGACCATCGACTGCAACTCTCTCTACTTCTGCAGGCCCCACAGCGACCTCACCTGGAGGCATCGCAAACGGGTTCGTCGGGGCACTTCCTGCGCTCTTCCGTCGTTGTCTCGCGTGGGCGTCAAAGTCGATCATTCCCGACTGCCAATTCACGCCTGTGCTAGACGCTCCTGTGCCGCTGTCCACTTGCTCATTCGGAAGTTTGTAGGTGTTTTAGAACTTAAACTACAAGTAATCAGTGAAAGATAGAGATTTGATAAATGCTATAATTCAAAAACATGTGAAGAGTAAATGCTGGAGCCATTGATGTGGACTTGTCAGGTGATGGCTCTCGGAACTCCACGATCCTGGCTAAGATGAAGAATTTCTTGAGGCCTTAATAGTTGGCAGCATACGTTGTACCGGATGAAACGCCATGCATCTGTGCTAAATGCTGTTGCTGTCTTGGATCTGGTGCTGCGCCGCCCTGTTGTATATGCTGCTGAAGAGACGGCGCGAAGCGAAACGGGTTTGTCACGGAAAGTAAAGGCAAAACGCTATTCTTCTGATTCTGCTGGCCTCCTGAAAGGGGTGGTGCTGTCCCTGTAGTCGTCATACCTGTAGAGACTCCAGGTGCGGCAACAAAAGGCGGTGCTGAACTTCTCGCGGGTACGGGAGCCCCACTAGAACTTGTAGCTCCACTAGGCGACATCAAACCAGAATCCACAAGTTGCACTCTACGCTCCCCAGAGGCATGTTGGTCTCCAGCTACACCACTACTAAGATTAGCTGCTTTTCGCGCTGCCTGCGTTAAGTCAGCGTGCAGCAAGTTCGCCTGCAAGTTCTCAGCACGGGCACCAGGGAGACTCTCGGTGCTATTGATGGTCGACGAGGACGTGGAGGTGCGCGCGGTCGCGACCGAGTTCTTGCCTGCGTCCACGCGCTTCACGCCGACCGGCACATCGAAGTCGTCGCGCAAAATATCCTCTCCGACGTACATTTTAACCCCTGACGCAAGCTCTAGTGCGGCTCCACCCCCCGGGGTACTTCGCGCAACTTTATCTGCTATGGTTTGCTTCACTGGCGTAGTCGTGCTGTTTTCAAAATGATTAATGCCGCTGCAGGTTAGAGCGACCCCTCATCCATCCCTGTAGGGTATGCGCGTGGTTTTCCCGTTGCATATGCTTCAGGGGTCCACATAGAGATGGATTAGCGGGAGCCTTAAGTAGTACGTAGTGTTACTTCCTCCACTCACTCCAGGAGCTTTTAGAGGACTTATTTTGTCGCTGCTTCCTGAACTTCTAGATTGTGAGTAGCTATTATACTGCGTGGCAGGAGGAAAGCCTCCGTTGTTCGGTGCCAACTGAAATCCTCTGGCTGCAGAAGAACTGTTTCTTCTCCCTGCCGCATTATGATTTTCTTGCTCTGGTGTCAACTCCAGTCGCGCAATCAGGTCACTGTCATCAGCCGCGACTTCTTTCACACCGACACGCTTTGCGGGGGCTAGAGGAGCAGCTCCCACGCTATTAGACGTACACCTGTCCCAACTTCATCTTTGAACTCATAGCGGACTGGCTCCGAGATGCGTCAGAAGATAGATTTGGATTAGGGTCGTACTGGAGCCGTAACAACATTATCTGCTGCTTCCTTCTGCTCCCTTCGCAGTCTTTCGCGTACCTCTTTTTCCATACGCAGTTTCTCCAGTTCTAACTTTCTGGCGAAGTCTCGCTCCATCTCCTGTCTCTGTTGCTCCATCTGCCTCTTCTGCTGCTCCATTGCCAATGACATGTTGCGTTCTTGTGCCCTCAGCGTGTCCTCCATCATTCTCCTCTGCTGTTCCTCCCGCTGCATCCAATCCGACTTCGCGCGCTCTCTGATTAGAAACACGACCAAGGTAGTAGTAGTAAGTATACGTGCGCGCTCTCTGATTAGAAACACGACCAAGGTAGTAGTAGTAAGTATACGTGCGCGCTCGCTGATTAGAAACACGACCAAGGCAGTAGTAGTAAGTATACGTGCGCGCTCGCTGATTAGACGACCAAGGTAGTAGTAGTAAGTATACGTGCGCGCTCTCTGATTAGAAACTTACACGAGGACCAAGCTACTAGTAAGTTTTGTCTAAGAGGAGGAAGTGGAGTGGAGTGCTTTCCTCAGGTCCGTCTTGTGAAAGAACTACATCTAGTACTTTATTCAGCTATAAGTATTCCTCTTTCATTGTATTTTTGCCAAGAACGAAGTAATTCTTCTACTATTATAGCCAAAAGATATCCCTCCATGAGATCGGTTTACTGCAGCCATAATCTTTCTCGCTTCATCTGCTCTCCCTGCTGCTTCAGTTCCGCTTCTCTACGCCGAAGCTGCTCCTGACGCTGCTTCTCGATCTCGGCTGCGGCAGCTGCTTCCCCTGACGTCTTTGAGGAGGCCCTCGCGGACCAGTGTCGGAGTTTCTGGACTATTTCGACAAACCGCGGTCTCGCTGACTCCGACTGTGAGACACAGCTCCAGGTTAGAAGAGCTCAATAGAATTTTTGAGTTGATTCCTTGTTCCCTCCATTTCTTCGGAATCCTGTATTACGGAGGAAACCTCCGAAGAGATGAATGACCCTTGAAAACGAATCGCATCGGGCCATAACAATGCGAAATTTCCGATTTCCGGCACCAGCCAATCTGGCCAATCGACCGAAGGAGTGCGTGACGAGCCTCGATCCAGCATTTGCGGCAGAAGACTGGGAGTTCGCATAACAGAGTTAAATTGATACTCTATGCGGCCATCGGGCATTTGCAAAGCTGGAGGGCGAGCAGTCAGGATCTCCAAAACAACCATCCCAAAGGAGTAGACCTCGGACTTCTCTGTGACAATATTAGAGCTAATGGAAATCCATCCTCAGCAACATCTTGGGTCATCTCCTTTTCCCTTTAAAAAACGGGAACAAGATGCCTCTGAAAATGGGAGTTTTCTTGTACTCTTAACAATAGAGCTGTTGATGTACAGCGGATCTGCATAGCCTATAGTCCCGCTCGTATGCTCCACCTTGATACCTCCGTCAGTCGATTTGTTCCCGGCCATGGCGAGTAATGCCAAACCGAAATCTGCCATTTTCGCCGTGCCATTTCTGTCTAACAGGATGTTTTGACTCTTGATATCCCGATGAAAAACCTGCGGACGCGCATTGTGCAGGTGCGAGAGACCAAGAGCGCAGTCTAAGAGGATAGACAGACGCTGTGCAACGGATAACGGCGCTCGTGTGGTATCGGAGAGACTGTCGTGGAGTGGTAGAATTCGAAGTGGTAGGTTTTTAACCTCCAAGTAGAGGATTGCAAAAGCAAAAGTCTAAGCATATTTTACAGAGTCAGAGTTGGGTTTGGTTTAAGTATGTTCTTTCTCACGAAAAAGCATTCTGAAAAATACCGACGTGAGCAAACGTCCGTTTCCAGCAATCAAAACTAAAGAGGTAAAATTATACCGTGAGCACACGTCAGTTTCCAGCAACTCATATATCAGGCAGCGTTCTTTTGCAATTCCTCTCGCGAAGCCCATTAAAATCACCAAATTCGGATGTCGGAACTTACTCAGCACTTCCACTTCTTCCTTAAAGCCGCTTTCTTTCGGTTGGTTCAAAACTTTAATGGCGACCTCGGTGCCATCTGGGGATTAGAGATCAAACTTATATATAAGGCAGTTGATTGGGAGAACCCACCTTGTCACCCAGCAAGTGTGATTCTTTTGCATATTCTGCGAATAAAGTCTTGTCAGGAAGGGAGGTGGTCGGTCTTCTATACTTGTCATGTCATGTCATGGTACCTCTTGCGTAGTAGCTATAATAAGTGTCTACTTGCATACTCATACAACTCTGTAGCAATCATATTTGCCATAATTTAAATTCCCCTTGAACACGAAACCGTAGGTTCCCTGACCCAGTTGGCATTTAGGGGAGAAGTGTCCTGTGGCTTGCAATATGTCCTCATAGGAATACTCCAGCGACAGTTTGTTCAAAGCCGCATCCGTTGGTGGGATCATGATGGTTCGCTTGCTTCTACCGTGAAATTCGATGCTTGTTGATGTAGACGATGGCTAGCGTCAGATTTCGTAGAATATGGCTAGCGTCAGATTTCAACTTCAAAAATGTCTTCGACCAAAGGACCAATTGCCACTGGGTGCTTGTTGTAGATGGAGTTTCTTGATATTTCTTCTGGTGCTCTGCCGCTTTTTCTCTTACAACTTTGTCGTCCTCTCGCGTGGTTGTGCAGAAGTGAGTTTTTTCACAACTAGAATTGTTCTAGTTGTGTAGAAGAATAGTTGTGTTCGTTGTAATGTCATAGTCCCCCGCAGCAGTGATACGTCGACTTTATACGTTGATTTCCTGCGATGTTAAGGAGTCGCAGTTGAAGGAACCACTCTAGTTGTAGGCAAGATCACATCCCAGTTTCTTGAGATTTCGACGTGATCGCATTGAAATCCGTGCAGGGATATCGCATTTTTACGCACTCTTGTCTCCTGCACGCGCTAATCTGTCACGCCGTGCCCCCTCGTTTCATTTTTCCACCACCTCCTCTTTATCGTGTACAAGGTCGATATCATTCGTCCATCTCGCAAAAATTCCACCACCTCGTCCTCTTTACAGCTACATACAGCAGTCGTGACACGAAAGACACCTCCTTTCAGCGTACCAAGTTGGTCGTCTTTCTTGGTCGTTGCACAGCGCGTGGTGGAGGTGGTGGGGTAGCAAAATAATCCAACAACACCCGTCGCCACTTCAGGCAGACCAACAGTGATTAGAGGTTGCGTCAAGTATTCTTCAACATATGATAAATTGCATTCTCCACAAGAACAGGATCCTTGCTTCCTTTCCTAGTATCTATAATTGGGAAAGGAGTCAACACGATATTGCATTCTTCACAATATGTTGATTCTTGCTTCCTTTCCTAGTATCTATAATTGGGAAAGGAGTCAACACAAACGCATAAAGTGAAGCAGAAAACAGCAAGACGCGGAATATCAGGAGGACATCCACACCCTCTTCCGAATCAAAACTCGGATTTTCGACCTCGCCCTCCATTTTCCTTCAGAATCAGAATTCACTATTCAGATACGAATAATTGGCTAAGATTATTTTTGGCTGATCAGATTATTATTCAACCACTACGATTATTATTTAAGCCAATAAAATCAAAATGAAGATGAATCTAATTTATGGATATACTGTGGTTAGGTTAGGTTGTGGATCCTTCTCAGCGACACAAGATCGAGCTCCAACAAGTGGCTGTTGACCGGCAATGAAAACAAGAATGGATAAAACAGTTCTTAATCGTCCCAACATCGAAATTCAACTATTTAAGTGAAAGCACAATCGGGCGTCTGTTCAATATGAATATGCCAAGGGACAACCTAAGAAAGTCGATCCATACTTCCGAATGTCCAACATGATGCCACCACTTTCCTTGGCCAAATGCTGATCGTTTCTTCGCAGATGCACATCGGAAAGAGAGAAGTCTGCGCGAGAAGAACAGTGCACATCCACAGTACCAATCCGAAATAGGATTCCATACTACGAAAACGAAAGGTAGCCTGGCCATCACGGGAATCAGACCATTGCTTTTGTTTGAAAGTGAATAGGGGAGGTAAAAAATGAATATCAATCACGTTGAAGAATATCAGTTTTATTGATTCATCAACATCAACATCGCCATTTTCAAAGAATAGAGAGTCAGTGACATCTGAAAAGTGTGTGTAGCACATTGGCCCTCACTGTTCTTGCTAGAGGAGGGAAGATATGAACGTCAAAGCTGAAAAAGCTATATGTAAAGAACGAGTGTTTATGTTTTTGTCGTTACTGATACGACTTAGGGAGCAATCATGAGCAAAAAAATGAAATTAAGAATTAAGAAGGAACAAATTGCTTGTAGTTTGAAGAAATAAGAAGGAGTAAAAATCAATGGTTTCTGCGCGAGAATCGTTTAACGCATCGCCAGGTCTGCATCAAAATGTCGGATTCGTCGTAGAGTATCTCGCTTCAGGTGGTAAGTCGGAGTACCTGAACGTATTTGATATTAGAGAGAATATGTCAACATTTTGATGTTTGTCGATCATCCTCTTCGATTGGTGGAAATATTGCACTATCACAGTGGGCAGCACCGTTTAATTATCTTGAGCCTACAATAAAGAAGTCATGCCATTCCCGTTTCACACGTAAGATAAAAGTACCCGTATCTGCTCAGGCAAAGGTCGGCGAACGCAAAACTGGAGAATGGGCGCTAGCAACTTCATTAACCTCCGTCTCTTCGACTACAACACCCACTTCTGCTACCTCCTGCCCAGTAGATGAAGACGATGCTGGTGAATCAGCATGACTATTGTCTCCGGCTCTTCTGTCTGATGAGCCTGGTGTCTTGGTCGATGAGCCAGGTGTCTTAGTCCTCCCCGATATCTCAAGCTTAGACGTCGACGGAGGTTGTTTTGAGAAAGCAAAACTGCTGGTCTTACTTATAGTAGAAGAGCCTGCTTGCGGTGTCTTCTCCACAAACACTTTTTGGTCTGTTACTACTCCAGGTGAGGACTCAGCGGCCTTCTCCACAAACACTTTTTGGTCTGTTACTACTGCAGTTGTAGTCGGCAAACAGCCTGGCCTTGTTTCCACAGGTTGTATCTGCTCTATCGGATTTCTTGAAGCCGGCAATACTACTTTTTCACCAGCAGAAGGTGAACTCGTCTCCGCCTCGCCCTCCGCTTTTGGTACTTCTTCTATAGCCGGGGTCGCCGAGGCCTGTTTCAGTGACGCCTCAGCTGGGAGTATTTGCTTCTCCGTGTATGAGATCTTGAGGCCATCCTCGTCGATCGAGGTTAAGATCACCAAATTGCCACCAGTTTCGGCCGATGCATCGCCAGCGCCTTCGGCATTTTTCATGTCTACTCCCGCCCTTCGGGGATCAGCCACCAATGCTCCCGGTCTTGGATCAGCCACCAATGCTCCAGGTCGTGGGTCGACAGGCGCTGCTCCCGGTCGTGGGTCGACAGGCGCTGCTCCCGGTCGTGGGTCGACAGGCGATGCTCCCGGTCGTGGGTCGACAGCCACCAATGCTCCCGGTCGTGGGTCGACAGGCGCTGCTCCCGGTCGTGGGTCGACAGGCGCTGCTCCCGGTCGTGGGTCGACAGGCGCAGCACCAAAGTCCACTAGTACTGCTTCCAATGCAGCAGCATCACTTTCCTTAACACCCGCTAACGCAGGATCAGGCTCAGGAGGATTAGGAGCCAAGTTTTCGCTTAGGCTTCGAGCAACCGCGATTTGAATCTTCTTGACGTCTTCGGCACCAAGTTCACCGGAGCCGCTTTTTACGAGAGTATTCTCTGTTACAACTGTTTTCACAACGCGAGACGCATTTTCTTCCTCATCAAGAACCCCCAGGACGATCCGGCCGTCTCCTGAAGGCACTCCCATCACAGGGGCAGCCTCAGTTTCCGTGCCTACCAGGGTCCAACTGCCGTCGTCCTCCCATCCATCACCCCACGACTCGTCCCACGCTATCCAACTACTCAAGCGTTCCTTGCGTTCCTTCCTTCCGTTCTTCTGTGTCTGTTCTTCTAAAGCAGAAGTATAGGCCTCTGAAGAACTACATGCGTTTTCGCTTCTCTCCTGCTCCGAAACTACTGGCTTTGAATAAGTGCTGTAGGAGGAAGCATCTTTGGTGCTAAGGCAAGGGTACAAGAGGGCGAGAGTCTGTGGCTCTTGCTGTAGCGGATTTGGTGGAGACAATCTTGGACCTACACCCACTGTATGGCTTCGAACCTTGTTGGTAGAAGAGGCTAAGGAGGAGGCAGAGGAAGTAGACGACGCTTTGGCAGAAATCAGACTCACTTCGTTTGAAGCCCTGTGTTGCGAAATAGCAGTGTTCTGCTCCGCTCCTACTAGTATCTTTGTACTAGTTGTATCTTCGACTCCAGAGTTGTCGTAAGTGTACTTGTAGCCTCCACCATGCGTATCTTCGACTCCAGAGTTGTCGTAAGTGTACTTGTAGCCTCCACCATGCTGCCCTCCTCTACCTTCGACTCCATGCTGCCCTCCTCCAACAGTGGTATAATGTGCCCATGAGGAAGAGACGTAGTCCACTTTCCAGCCACCGTCGTCCCACTCCCCGTCGTCTTGCCAGGTCCCATCGTCGTCCCACATGCAATATGACGATCCACTAGCACAAATCGGTGTAGTAACCCTTTCGGTGTAGTAACTTCTTTCGCCAGTGGTCGTAGTGCCCATCGTTCTACCAGTCCTTCTAAACTCGTTGCGGTCATTGCTTCCAGTAGGAAAACTAGACGAAGACGTCGATGGATGTAATTGAGGAGCGTCAAGATCTGGTCCAAAATAGTCGTGGTGGTCATTCCTTCGAGTTCGCCAGTTGGGTGGAGGCGGCGCGCAAATAACAGAGGATGCCTGGAGCTGGTCTCCTTCTACCGGAGAGTGCTGCGGAGAGTGCTGCGGAGCAACCACAGCATCTGATAATCTAATATCTTTAGAACTACTTTTAAAGTTTCTCGTCTCGACGTCGCGACGCATCTCGTCCCGACGCCTGTGCTTCACGCCTCCCCGCTTCCTAGAAAATCGTCCATTTCTCGTACTAACTTTCGTCTCGAGAACATCAATATGGTCTTGAGCTGGCCTCTTTCTAGCCACTAACGAAGTCGGCCCAAGACAATGGTCGACGAAGTTCAAAAGATTCAAGTCCTGCCCGTTTGTAGAGGCTGGATCTATTCCGAGTGGTTCTTGACTAGTGCAGGAAGGTCCTTGTCCTCTGGCAGCAGCTGTTAGAGGAAGAGGTTGCGACATTTTTGCATTCTTCAGATCATCCCTGACCCTTTTCCTACTGGAGAAGAAGTCAAGGCTGGTAGTGAAGAATGCAATTTGGTAACCCTTAAAGCTGCTGGTCTTCTCTCATCTACAGCTTCTCGTGGGCTCCTGCTACTTGATAGTGAGTGTATAGCACGACTACCACCAGTGGCAGGTAGCGCTTCATCACGAACGCCTGTACTCGAACTCGAAGTCGTTGCATGACCTGCCACCAGTAAGGGGCCACAAGACGACACCCCACCGGACGACACATCACGACCCGTCGATGAATTCCTCGTTGCTGGTACCAGGCCTCCAGTACCTTCTATCGACGTCGGAGAACTAGTGCTTAGACCTTCACTGAGTAAACTACTAAGGTGGAGACCCAAGTTTTCGCCTCCACCAGCATCCACAATATAGAAGTCCTTCAGCATCTGGAGGTACTCTTCACTCGTCATACTCCTCATGATACTCAACATCAAAGCTTTTTTAGACTTGTAGTCTCCTTTTGTGGCAACCTCCAGCGTCTTTTGAATCTGCTTCATTTCCCCAATGGTCATATTACCAGCTGACAGAGCACCAGCTGAGGGAGCGCCACTATTTTAGTGGCTGCGCTAATATTGCATTCTTCAGAACATCGTTGACTTCTTTCCTATTGGGAAGCAGGTCAGGAATGGTAGTGCAGGATGCAATGTGGAAACCCTTAACTATTGCTTCTTCTGCGTCGAGCGTTCCTTCGCAACAAACCGCTTCTAGATCGAGACCTACAACTAGATCTTAAATCTATAGTAACACTAGCAGTCCTCGTAGTCCTAGTCCTAGTAGCCCTAGCCCTAGCTGACCTGGAGGACGTTCCAAACGCATCGTAAACAGAAGAAGTGCTCGAAGTAGTTGTAGCTTGCAGATGGTGTTCGTGTTTTCTGTTACTGCTACGCCCCTCCCCTACGAGAGCTCCAGCAACATCAGAAGAACCACTTTTACAACTGTCGAAACTGGCGCCTCGCGACATCTTCGTATGCCTCGTCCTCCTAGTACTGCTACTGCTAGCGTTGTGGTTCGTCGCGCCTTGGATAGTATTCAAAATACTCGAACTGGAGGATGAACTAGCACTAGCAGTAGGGCCACTTCTCGATGCCACCCCAACAAGCGAGGCGTAGTACTCCCGCACTAGCGCATCCACCTTGGCGCCTTTCCAATAGTTCTCGAAATCGATCTCCGCATTTCCAGGGTAATGAAAGCAGAGAAGCTAGCTTGGACGATGCGAGCTTCTAGCAACAAGTTTCTTATGTGTCTTCAAGAAAAGTGAGGTCTGTTCATCATCATGGTGCCCCATTTAGTACTAACAGCCTAATGGCGGGACAAAACAGTTCCAGCAGTGTGTCTCGGATGAAACGACTTTTACATCTATCAATATGGACGTGCACAAAAAACATTTAGAGATGAGCTTCCAGTGGCAATGGGCTAGAGATCGAAGCATCTTCGTTGCGATTCAAAAATCTTGTTGTGACATATTCATAAGAATCTATTGGCTTCCGTTCCCCAGGCTTATTTCGGAATCGTGAGCGGATAAAGATTTCTCCCCTGTAAGAAGTTTTTTCGAGGTGTCGCTTCGCACAGAGGTCTAGAATGTGTGCCAGTTCTTCGTCGGTGAAATCAAAAGCAAGGTTGCGTCCGTTATGTTGGCAATGCTTAGACTGGAACTAAAACTGTAAATGGTCCATGGAGGTGTCTTTCCCTTTCTACAGAGGACTTTTCCTTGGGAACAGTATTTTCAGAAAAAACACATTCTCCGCCATAAAGTACTGGCTGATCGCTTGGAAGGCACGTAGGGGTACCCAATTACTTTGATTGCATTTGAAAAGTTTACGCATGTCGTAGCGAAGCCACCTTATCAATCGTCTACAAGCCAGTTCCTCCCAGGTTCTGTTTCTGTTCGTGGGCCGAGAAGAACTTCCTTGCTGATCAAAATGTTGGCGGTTGTGGTCGACATGGCGGCTGTTGTATGCAGGAGGAAAGCTAGTGCTGTACTTAAAGCTCAGCCTTCCATGGTCATCATGACTCTGAACGGAAGGGACCCCCTTCAAAGCTCTCCCCTTTCCCTTCGTTTCTTTCCCCTGTTGGTTCTCTCAAGAAGGGGTCGCCTCGTCGATCTCAGTGACTCCAATCTAAATGATGACCATTGAAAGCTGAGCCTTAATGTACTGCGACCCATATGGGTAAGGAACAAAGTTCTGGTCCTGTTGGACTGCGCCCATTGCCCTGACGAAACCGGCTTGCCGTATATTTGCTGAGATGTGATCCGGAATTTTTCTTAAAACTGATCCTAGCGCGTCGTCTTTCTTCATCTCCTCACGGCTCACCTGCTGAGTGCCAGATTTCTTTACGACCACACTTGCGTTGCTTACCGCACTCGCCGCCTTAGACAAGGTGGTCGCTGACACAGTAGCAGGGCCAGCAAGTTTCCTAAAAGAGTAGTTGCTCATCGCAGCTTCCTCAGTACCCAAACCCAGAGCTGTAGTTGCGACAGCACTTGAACTTGATGGAGCTGACGCAGCACTTGAACTTGATGGAACAGGAGAGTAATTGCCAGATGATGAGCTACTTCCACCCGCCACAGTCGACGTCCTCAGATCGGTCTTGTCAGACGTCGTAGCCCTTTTCTTTGTATTGGCTGATGAAGATGAAGAAGATGAAGACGACGAACTATCGCCCACCTGATAACTCAGCTGCTGATGTTCATCTACAGAACTATCGCCCACCTGGTAACTCAGCCGCTGATGTTCATCTACAGTTCCTCCTAAACCGGGCACTGCCTTCTTGTAGAATTGGGATTCTTCATTTTGCATGACATCTCCCTCGTCTTCGTCATCGTCCTCCATCACGTCTTTCTTGTTCGTCCCACATAGCTTTTCCGCATATATCCTCAACGCTTGCGCATTAACTTGCGCGTTTCCTCCTGGGATAGCAGAAACTGAAACACCTCCTGGGATAGTACAACTGCTCTTTTTCAACTTTCTCAGTCGACGACCATCCGTCCTTTTGTCTCGAAGCTTCTGTATTGCCAACCTGCTTGTCCTGCTTTGGGCCTTGCTCGCAGCCTGTGTAGTCTTGGAGGAGGTGCTCGCACCGTGATGTGCAGTTCTGTTGAAACTACCCTCCTGCTCTATTCCAGCCTCTGTGGTTTTGGAGGGGCTCTTCTGCTCTATTCCAGAATGTGATGCACTCCTAGACTTCGATTTCGTGGTCCTCTGATCTGTGGTCTTTTCAGTAGTGCTCTCGTCAGCAACTGCGTGTTCACCGTCGGCAATTCCGGCATCTCCAAGCAGCGCACCACTCTGCACTGTTCTTGGCAAGTGTGACACCTCTCCTTGTTCCGACATTTTTTTGGTTCTCTATAATCGTACACTATAGCGCAGCACCTACTCTAATTTTTTAGCCATGTGTATGAAAACTTTATCATGATGACAATAATTCACTCCTCGATTATGAAGAAGATCCACATTGCTCGGATTCAGTTTCACAGCCAGCAGGGCTTCTATTCACAACTAGGTAGGGGTTCTACGGTCAAGTAAATCTAAGCCACTTGCCATTACCGACGTTGGGTGTTCTTGCACCAAGAAGTCTTAAAATATTTTTATATAGTTGTCAGAGAACATGATGATTATTTTTCTTTCTATGCTTTCCGCGTGTTTCAGGAGCGATGAACAGTAGTTTTTGCTTATAATTATAAGATCAGTACTTGTATTTTCCCCACAAAAAAAGAATACCACGTACCGTGTGTTCAGGCAACAGATTCAAAACACTCTGAACCGATGCGCGTACCGCCCGAGTCCTACTAAATATGGTGCAGAAGACACGCCCGCCATGTTGTCATGGAGGCACGAACAGGAATTAGAGCTTGAAAGTTGTAAAAATCAAAGATATTTGACCTCCTGGCCATGTCTTCCACAGCGTCCGCTCATGCCTTTCCTGGCTAGATTGATTCTATAATGACGATGCAAAATGAGCATGCTCTTGGAACAAAGGTATTCATTCAACAACAACACGTTAATTTCAACATACATGTCAATTTCAATACTCGGTTAAGACTAAGATTAAGAGATTTCTGGCTTGCGACACGCAGGGGCCATGGCTCCAGAAAGTCTGTGATAATAGAAGTCTTCTTCTACAAGCTGAGTCTATGTCAGTCATCTTGTTCACGCTCTCTTATCGTAGAGATCCGCAAAATACAAGGCAAGGTGCTCCTGATCGCAGGGTGCAAGCGCGCCATTGTGACCGCAATCAACGTGAACGACGTACCCAAGGCGCCTCGCAAAATCTTCTGTCTGCGTGTGCTTGGATGTGATGAAAGCATGGAAGTATAGTGTTACGAACCTTCTTATTGTGACCCTCTATTGAAACTTCTCATTATGATCTCTCTTGAAACTTCTCGTTATAATAACCCTCTACTCATCGCACTATGCCCATAACATGCTATCAACTTCCATTACGCTACTGATGAACAACGTACTTCTACCTGTACTTTCTAACTTCAGAACTACTAGTAAAAAACATTTTTTCTCCATAAACATGCGCAAATGAAACCTCGCGGCCATTGAGAAGAAAAGATCAAGCCGCTTTAGTCGAGCGCAGATGGCTCCGTTGATCGCTGTGGTTGCGGAGGATGGAGAGAGTGGCGGCGATGCGCCGCCTTTTCCTTGGTTCCCGAGCCTGGAAGGCACGGCTGAAGCATCCTCAACAGCGCCAGCTTCAAGTGTAGCTGCAGCTAGGGTGCTTGCGCTGCGTTCCTGTAACACGCGGCTTGTAGCCTCCAGCACGATTCTGCGAGCGCGCTGTAAGTAAGGCAAAGCCAGCGCTCGATGATACTGCTGCACTACGTTCATACTCGGTCGTTGTAGTCGCTCTTTGAACATCCGCGAATTCCCCTGATAGCCATAAGTAAACCACTCCACTGCAGCAATGTCCATAGCGCTAAGCGAAGCCGCTGATCCACTTGTTTCTAGATATGAAAGGAGGAAGAACTACGGAAGATGGAAGGAAAACAAGAAAGAGAAGACAATCACACGGGCACACCCGCTGCCTCTCATCTAGAGACAGTTACAAGATGAACAACACAAAGTCGCTGCCTGCGCGCCTGCCTCTCTAATCCCGAGGCGGCCACGCTTGAACTCTCTGACGACGACAAAACACACAAGCACAGATTGACCCACACACAACGCAAGGCACACCCACCCTACACCCCGCGGCGCGACCCAGGTGCGTGCCGCGAAGTCTGGCTCGCTGCCCTTTCTTTCAAGTGTGCGCAATGGCATTGGGCGCCAATCACAACCCCGGGGGCACCGCACGCCGGCCGCCGCCCCTCATCATAAAAATGGCCCTCGCCCCCTGGTGTGGCCCGCACTCCCCGCGGCGCTGGGTCTTCATTTTGCGCGCCCATTCTGCGGGAGGTGTTGCGCCATCTTCTGCAACTTGCGCCCCCATTCATGAACCCCCTCCCGCATGCTGTTTCTTTTGCTCGTCAGCAGAGTGCCGCATGCTCTGGCCCCAGAATCTGCAAGCCTGCCGAGGGCTCGCGGACGTTCTTCAGCCTGGCATCTTCATGCAAGCCCACCCACTTAAACAAGCCCAGCCCCCGGGCCTCATGGGCGCCATTGCAACACACTCCCCAGCCCCGCCGCGCTATCTATGCACACCAGCGGCCTTCACAGCTTGCCGCGGCACATCCTCTCGGCCGTTCTCACCCGTCACGCCGTTGGTCGCCTGAGGTGAGCGGATTCACCTGCGTATCTCTTGCGTAAATCGATCCGGGTGCCACACTCTGCGGCGCGTCCTCCCTCCTCGTCCTTTCCTCAGCACACCCAAAAACGCTAGCAACGGCGTAAGCTGTCGGGCTGCCCATCGGCCCTCTTTAAGACTGCGCTCGCCCTCGCTCTTGAGGTGGTGACCAGCGCGAACGAAGCAAGGGCGCAGCCAAGTCGCGACCCCTTGGCCCTCTCACTTTTCACCAAATTGAGCTAAGCGCGTGTCTTCCTCCTGGGCTGGCTGCTCCTTCTCCTTGTCTTCATGCTGGGGGGCCTTGCTGTCCTTTTTTTCGGCACCCTCCTGGGCTTGCTTTTGGGCAACCAGGGCGATCCACTCCTTTGCGAGCTCCTTCATTGGGCACGTCTCAAAGTGTTTCCGATACTCATCGGCTGGGTTCCATGCCATCAGGCCCTGCCTCTGCATCACCCTCGGAGCCCGCCCAGGGTCCTCGATTTCTGGCCATTCCTCTTCAGCGTCTGCCCAAGAAGAATCACCGCCCGACCCGTCGCCACCGCACGCGCCTCCCTGTGCTGTGTCTTGTTGTTCGGTTCCCCCTCCCGCAGTCGGTGTCCACGCGTGTACCCTCGCAGGAGGAAAACAGCTCTAAGCGGATGAAAAGAGTAAGAGTGAAAGTTCTGCCATAACAATTGCGAGAGGAAGCCATCAGTCTGCGGCAGTGGTCCCCAACACACCATGTTCGCAAGGAACTGTCGGAGGTTTTGCTCGTAATCCACGTACTTCCCATAGTCCGCTAGAGAAAGAACGTCATTGATACTGCTCCCTCCAATGTTGAACTCTCTTGACAGCAAGTCCAGCGTGCTGCGAACCTGCGGTAGGAGCGCAGACGATACAAAGAGGCGACGCACGAAACCTTTGTGCTTCTCAAGCCACGCGACATCAGTTTCCCCGAAAGCGAGTTCCGTAGCCAATTCCGACCACGACGCCGCTCCAGAAGCGCCAGTAGTGTTTTCTGCATTTGCTCCACTGTCTCCTGCGAAAGGTTCTAACCTGCGTCCCCCGAAAACGGTTGCAGAAGTCATCGACTGGTGTCCACCTCCATCTCGAGGAGGGGCTTTGTTAGAGCTATGCAAATCACTATCCCTGTTTGAGTGAAGTGCCTCCTCCGTTCCCTTTAATTTCCTCTTGACTTCTGAGGGGTACCCATTGGAGATAGTGATTTGACAAAGTAGCCTTAGCCTTGTACTCATCGTCGTCCTGGTAGATCAGGTCCACCAACCTGAATAGCCAATGGTAATCCGACACGAATGTCTTTGCATTTCGTTGAAACTCAGCTTCACCCTCAAAATCGTCGACATCGATTGGTGAAGATGAAGAGTCTAGTTGTTCTACTCCGGAGGTACTTGTTGTACTGGAGGTGGTGTTATGTACTAGAGGCGCCGAACTACTAGCGACACTGGCAACGTCAGACTCGTCAGCGACTAGACTACTAGAATCAATAGTGGCAGACCCTCCGGTTGCCGTTGACACTACGTCAAACTCTCGACTCCCACCTCCTCCTCGTCCCTTGATGTCGTAGTTAGAATCTTCGGAGTTGTTCATCATCTGCAGTGTCTTCTTCGATATGCTGTTTACTACTTCGACGCCTCCTCTTCCACTAATATGTGACGACCCGATAGTATTACCACTACCACCAGAAATAGCTCCACCACTCCTCGTTCCTCCTGCTAGTGTCTTGAAGGAGGCACCTTCTGGATCTCCGAAAAGTAAACCGAGCGCAGCTCCAGACCGTAAACTAGCTAAATCTGGAATAATCTCGTCGTGGGGATCAACGATCAAGACTTTTCTGCACGAGGTCACCCGCAAATATCGACTAGCGTTGCGAGCATCGTACATATTCAACAAGAGACCCCATTTAGCACTGATTAGAAAAAAAATGTTGTGCACAAAACAAGCCTTCACGACGACTCTGCATACTCCTATACATAGTGTAAAGTTTTCGTAAAGCAGCAAGACGTCCCTGGGCGCTCCTCGGTCAAGATCCTGACGCTATCTTTGCTTTAGATAACCACTTTTTTCATGCTACTTTCTTGCTGTGATTGAGTAGCACTAAAAAAAAAGAACGAGCCATAACCAACTTCCAAAACTGAGCTCAGCAGTTCGCTGTAACGTCGCAAAGCCTCTGTCTACGGTGAGAAAAGCCAGTGGAGAAGCTGAAGACGCAAAAATCGAGGATGACGAAGCACTTATGGAGACCTCCGCTGCAGTGCCTTTATTGCTGTCAGAGGACGAAAACTCGCCTGTTATTTCCTCTTCGACCGCAGCCGCGACGCCTGTTGCGCAAACACTACCGATGCTACGACCGTGGACTGCAATACGGAAGGAGGGTTTCGTGGTACTGCTGGTGGCACCTCCATCACCAGCAATAGCGGTTGTAGACAGTCGTCGAAGAAACTGATATACCGCAAGACCATCTTCGCGCACCTTCGCTGGACTTGGGCTCCCAGTGGACCGCGCATAACCACGATAGTTAAACATAACCACTGAGCAGCCTTGATGATGGTAGAAATCTACCCAGTCGGCTTGGTAGGCTTGGCTCTCGTAATATCCAGCATTCGGCTGACAGAAAATTACTACGACATGCTCTTCCTGTGAAGAAGCATTACTACGAGTACGATCGTTCTTCTCGGAAGAAGCAGTATCGCTCGAACTCGCAGCCTGGACCTGGTTATTCGCGGCGATGATATCCCGCAACGCGTTCGGGGATGTACAGTAAGCCGGCTCTCTTGAGATTGTGCCGAAGGCGCTGGGATGGGGTAAGAAAATGCAGTCAAGGTGATCCGGAGCCATCCTTGAGGGGCACAATTTCATGCCAATACTTCTCCCAATACTTCTCCCAATATCGAGCATCTGCTTCGCAAACCAAGCAGTAGCAGGAAACTGCTCCATCTTGTCCGAACAAAACTTCCTCAAAAATTTTGCTTGCCTCTGGGGATGAATCTGCGACTGAAGTGTGGTTTGATCTCGGCGATGATATCCTCCTCCCCCATCCACAAGTGATGACGATACAGTACTGGACGAAGATGAATGAACTGCCACCCAGAACTGCCTGCCTCCTTTCTTTATCATCAGGTCTGCGCGTACTTGGTCAAGCGATCCTAAAGTTTGGTGAGCGAAGAATCGTGCCACCGTCTCTTTGGTGCACTCGTTAGAAGATCACGCCATCTAATCCCGGATCTTGAGTCGTGCCTTTTCCTGGCAGTCGTGCCTTTTCCCTTTGAAAACCCCTTTGCCAGATATTGTCTACTCTCAAGCAGATGAAAGAAGGTTAGAATAGGTGAAGAAGCCTTAATATCTGGACTTTCATGGAGGTCCTTGAAGAGCCGCGCGATATTCCTCAACGTCTTGACCATTTCTGGCAAAACTGGAGCAGTAGTACTAGTACCAGCCATTGCAGAAGAAGAGCATATGGCAGCAGAAGATACCTCAGCAGCTGTGCTCTGGCAGAAGTGATGACCGTCTACGGGTCTTGAGCCGTGACGTGCGGTGATAGTGCGGATCAAGGCAACCCACTCGCCAAAGGGGTGAACATCACGAGTAACACTGCCTGGGGCAGACGCAGATACTTGCAGCGATGTTTTAGAAGTTTTTTTAGTGTATGTAGGAACAGCCACTAGTTCTTTGCTTATTTAGGAGATCAACTTGAACCACTAACTAGTGTATGTCTAATGATTCCCTAAAAATACAATCTTGCTGTTCATCTCAATGTCCTCTACGATTTGAAGATCCAAGAAAATGAAAAGCTTATAGTAGTAGAGCTATAAATGTTCCTGGCGATCTTCATTATAGTACTTACACTGAGTCACTTCATCTATGATTTGAATCTATTCGTTAAGGTGCCTACGATGAACCATCCACCAGGAAGGAGCCTTAAACCCGAAGATGCTCACGCAGCGTCGCAACCACGTTTCTAATTGTATCTGCTCTGGAGTGAGGGGCGTGACCTCCGGATCTCTGCGCTGCATCCTGAAGTTTTGGTCTAGCCGGAAAACGAGGTCGTAACCTGTCATCGCATGTTCCAGGTTCCACCTTTTCGGAATGCCACTAGTGAGGCCAGATAGGGATACAAAACTTAGAGCTAGAAACCATCGACAATGTATTGATCGATTGATGTACCCACTCGCGGGGTGTAGTCATGAGCCAAGAGAGTGCATGCTTATTCAGTACCTAATGGAAGAGAGAAGCAGTACCTAATGGAAGAGAGTAGGACCTAATGGAAGAGAGAAATAGCATCTAATGTAAGAGAGTAGGACCTAATGTAAGAGAGTATCTAATGTAAGAGAGTAGTATCCAGTGTAGGAGAGCATCTAATGTAAGACAGAACTAGTACCTAATGGAAGTAGGACCTAATGTAAGAGAGTAGGACCTAATGGAAGAAAGTAGGACCTAATGGAAGTAGGACCTATAGTGGAAGAGAGAAGTAGTATCTATAGTGTAAGAGATGAGTAAATCTAATGTAAGAGAGTATCTATACTGAAATAATCGACACAATTATAATATGCTCATAGAGGAACAACCAGTAGTAGTTATAATATGCTCATAGACTCTAGAACCATTTCTAGTAATTATTTTCTCTAGAACCAACCATTTCTAGACCATAGGAAACAGTGTTCCAATTGGACGATGGCATCCATGTACGTAAGCGCTAGTTCTGCGCGGTACGTACTCTCTAGCTTTTTCCTCCACAAAAAGGTGCTCCCAGGAAAGACAATCACTCGAATCACCAAACGCACAAACAGCACCAGTAAAAACAAGTATTAGCGGTAGGTTCTTGGTATTGGTGCTCGTTTATCCAGCTTTTTAGGCCTGTCTCATTCATTCATTCATTTATTCATGTTCGCGGTCCCCCTTATTCATTCATTCATTCATTCATTCATTCATGTTCTATGTCTCCCTTAAGGAAGGCATGAAAAGCGGTAAGAAAAGCACCTTAAAGGTGTACCCTTAAAAGTACAAGATCGTGGTGCCGGTTCCGGATAACAAAGCGTTGAAAATCGCGGTCCATATCCAGAGGAAAGCGACCAAGACAAGCAAAACTACAGCAACTGTCACGACGATGACGGGGTTCTCTTTTGTGAAGGAGTAACCGCGACGAAGCCAGTGTATGACGACCGTTTTCGCCTGCCCGATCGCCTCTTTGCTGCCACGAAGCATGTTCACAGGTAGAGACGCGCCTTGACCGCGACCGAGCTGTTGCCTGGTGACCGCAGAAGCAAAAAAACGATACGTGCTTTGCGCTATGCTCATTGCGCCACGAACGGCCCAGGCTAATCGAGACGGCCAGGTAGAAGATGACGGGGTGTGTAGTTGGCCCATTTTTTTCGAGGGTAGCGGTGCTGTACTTGTAGAGCAGGAGGCGAAGGTGTGGGTATTATCTTGTTGTTAAAGGTCGACACTCAGTGCGCACTGAATCTGAACGGGAAGGGCCCCATAGTACTCCTCTACTTGTTTTCCCTTTGTTTTCCCCTTTTCTCGAAGGAGAGGCCCGCTTCGATCTCAGTGACCAACCCCGATGAGGAATGAAAATTGAGCCTTAATGTTGGGTATTTTTGTCCTCTAGATGATCGTGGTCGAAATCGTGATCCAGCGTACTGGCAACAGTTTTCTTACCGCAGCAGCTGTCACCCGAGTTCGGCTCCTCTGTGCGGGCGACGGTGCCTGCCTCCAAGTCTACAATCATTACAAGCGATAGTGCGACCGGAGTTGTTCAACAAATTATCCTTGAGATTTATGTATGATCATATTTTCGACAAACGGGCTACAGACGTTGTAGTTCATGAATACTTCTAAGTGATGACATTGTATACATAGATTTAATATCTTCCTTACTCACAATATCGAGGATGACTGAGGAGAATCTTTAACTCTTTCATCATAAAAAGATCAGGACAGAAAAACCCAATATGCATGCAACGAGAACACCGATTTCCTGTACCTGTTCTAGAGGGAAACGTCTAGAAAATCAATGTTTATTTGTATCTTTGTCAATCTCACCTGTCCTCATCTTTTTTTTCCGACCATTTACGACAATCTTGTGACAGCAAGGCTCAGTCTTCCCTCTTCTAAGAACAAGCGGCCATGTGTATCGGAAAAGAACTCAGTTAAGAATCGCTTTCGGAAACTCAACAGTCATGTGCAGTATATTCATGTTGTTTCTGAGAAACTCGTACAAGGTGGCTCCAGAAAGAAAACGGACAATATCAACATGTTCATCCTGTTTATTTCGGCATATGTCATGTCCTGCATTTTGGTATCACCTCATGAGTGTCCTACGACCTTCTTTCTTGTACCTTGAGGATTTCGATCTTCAAGTCGCATCCGTCGTCCATTTGCCTCTGTCTTCTATGGCTGAAGTGTGTCTACTACATTTCCATAAGTACTAGGTGTGATCAAGAGAAAAACAAAATTGAAAACTATGCACATGTTGTGAAATGAGCTATCTCTATCGGCTAATGTTTCTTCTTGTAAGCACGTCTATTTCTTCTTGTAAGCACGTCTACTAAAGAGAAAATGTTGGAAACGCATTTTTTAGACTGAAAAACATGACTTTTATTCATGTACCTGCTCTGTACCCGTAGTAGAGGTAATGATGTTCAACTTCGGTGTGATGGATAGCATGGTAATAGTATGTAGGGAGTAGTATCTGATAATATTAAGTTCATGATGATCACTATCGAACTTTCAAACTTCGTGATGTATTAAGAAAACCAGCTTCATCCATAAAGCCTAGTTATTAACAGTCTTTCAACATTAGTTCAAACCTCGTCATTATCTTCATCAACAGTCAGTGAAACCAAATGATCAATCTTCATATGCTGACTACCACTAGGTCGTCTCGATATCATCAAGCAATGTCTGTATTGCCCGAACTGGGCCTTGCCCTTCGTCATTCCGAGTATCACTCTTGCTGCGTCGCTAAAATCCCTGTCCTGGAGCTCGGTGACCAGCTTGAAATGCCTTTCCAACAAAGTGATAGTTCTCATCACCCTTATCATGTTATGTCGTTTCCAACAAAAAACATGTCGTTCTCATCACCCTTATCATGTTCATGTTCTGTCGATATCACAACAAATCAATGTTCATGTTATGTCGATATCAACAAATCAATGTGGTTCTCCTTCATAGTTAATAACTTCACGAAGTCGACATCAACAAATCTATCAATGTTGTTCTCCTTCATAGTTAATGACCTCACGAACCTTTGCCTGGAACACTTGCCCGATCCCGTTAATGACGTCTGCAGACTGGTGTGCTCTGGCGCGTAGACGCTCTAAACGCCCTGCTGGTTCTTGCTTTTCCAGCAACGGAGCTTCTACGTCGCGCATCTCGTCGTCATTTTTCATCTCGCCTGAGCTTCTCGCGGTTCTATCGACGCCCTGATCCTGATTGTCGTTTTCCACGTGCTCATTTTCTGTTGTTCTATCGACGCCCTGATCCTGATTGTCGTTTTCCACGTGGTCATTTTCTGTTCCGGAGACTACGTGCCTAGTACCCTGAAGAGCAACCGCCGTGTCCTGAGTCACCACCTCCTCATCACCGTGGCCGTTCTTGCTGCTACTCGCCGTCTCGCCCTTTTGTGGAACATCAGTCGTCAGTTGACTACGTGCTTTGAAGACAGCAGCTTTGCACGACTCCGCGATCTCTGCAGCACGTGGCACGCGATCCCCAAACCGGCGTACCTTTTAGCGCTCATCATCATCATCATCATCATCATCATCAACATCCTAGACTATCCGATGCTCTGCACCCTCAGAAGAGAAGATGACAGGCGCAACGTGAAAGACACTACAGGACTACTACTAAGACGTCACCTACTCTTTCAAGATGGATCATAGTCTTAGAAGATGAAGGTTCAGGGCCTTTCATCAAAATCTCATTAGTACTACCGTCTAAATCCAAGAAGGAATAAACTTACTATGCTGGAGGTAACAAGAGTAACAAGACAACTGAAGATGAAGGTACGAATCATTAGTGAGGAGAGTAGACAACTGAAGAAGATCAGTCACAAAGAGGAATAGCTGAGAAGCTGATTGCAAACTATTTCACTGAGTTTGTCACTTGTGGGTTCGCTCCGTTTGGTGCTCCTCTTGCTAGTGCAGCAGGGGTATCTTCCTCGGGAGGACTAGGTGTGTGGGCCTTAAACCTTCTGTTTTTTATCGCTAATCCATCGCTCGGCACTATCGTTGGAACACCCGATGACCGCCTTAGCACGTTCGCTGACGGAGGTTTTCAAACGGCTTACCGTATTCTGGCAAGCTGCGCCAGCAGACCCAATCCACGTTTTTTTCTTGCTTCCTGGATGCTCATGGACGTTAGATTTATTCAAAATAACAACTTTTTGGATTTTTTTCTTGCTTCTCAGCGGCTACAACACTCCGAGCACTCACGGGAACCTCGAGTCCGTCACCCTTCTCCCCACAGTATTGTTCTGTTGACAGAGAGCCTGACAGAGAAGCTGACAGGATGCTCATTGACGTTAGATTTATTGGAAGTAACTGCCTGACTCACGTTGGTTAGACAAAAAACTAACTTTTAGTACTTGATCTCTCTGAAACATGAAACGATACTGGATTTGGAAGTAAGAAAAAGACTGTGTTTTTGAGACCCTTGTACCTAGAAGATTATTTCAGCTACATCTCATTCTACATCTGATTCTAAAATTGACCAAAACCTTATAAGAAGCCGCGCATAACATCGCTCGAGCTTTCCTCTTCCAAGACCGACTGCTTATTGCGTTCTCTCACGCTTTCGAGAATGCGTCTCCCGGTTCGTACTGAGACAGCCGCCAAAGCCTGCGACGCGAACAACGTAGTGCCAACGGCTTGTCCGATTGCACATTTTGCCAAAGCCGCACAATTAATAGAGCCAGAGCCTTCAACTTCGTTACAATTACTGTGGTTCTTCATACGACCTCGTCCGTCTAAACCTGAACCAGCAGAGAGGCCGTCTTCCTGCTCCATCAAACGCAGTGTCTCATCGCCAAAACCATCCATGACCTTAGAATCAGCATGATTCAGTGACAAGAGATTCTCCTCAGTCGTGGAGTCCTCCTCTCCATTGGTGTAGCTAGGGCCGCGAGTGAGCCAGACGCGCTTGCGCATGTTTCCTCTTCTGGGAGAGTGCTCGTCGTCAGCAGAGTCGCTGTGGTCACTGGTTTCCGCTTCGGAGGCCAATAACATGACAGCATTGCGTCGGTTCGCGGTCGCTGGCGTCGTGGAAAGGTCTCCTCGCACTCGGCTTCGACAACTGAATCGACTGTCCTCCGTTGCGCGAGCGTCGTCACATTAGAGCTACTGTCGTGAAGAACATCCTAGTTCCTCTTGGCTTAGAGGTTCCCTTTTTCAGTAGAACCGGCGCACGAAGGAACTTGGCTTAGAGGTTCCCTTTTTCAGTAGAACCGGCGCACGAAGGAACTTGGCTTAGAGGTTCACTTTTTCAGTAGAACCGCACGAAGGAACTTGGCTTAGAGGTTCACTTTTTCAGTAGAACCGCACGAAGGAACTTGGCTTAGAGGTTCCCTTTTTCAGTAGAACCGCACGAAGCAACAAAATGAAGACACTGAGAGCTACTTCGGACAAAGAATGAAAATCATACCACAAGCCTTAATCACAGAAGTCCTCCTGTTCGGTGCCAGACTGTTCCTCGTCGTGATGCGTGCTCACGCGCCCAAGCTTTGGGCCATCCTGGAGGTGTAGCTCGTCGTGCTCTTCTTGATCTTGACTATTAGTCGTCACAAATACAGCGTCAGTCCCCATCGTACCACTCGTTTCTAAGAGACGATCACGATCAACACCTCTTCCACCCTTGCTAGAAGAACTAGAATCTTCGAGTTTGATCTTCTGATGTCCTCCTACCTCACGTCCATCTGAATTCTCCAGTAAACGCGTAACCTCATCAACATCCCCAGCTGCACCGTGAAAGTGCTCCAAAACATCGTGTAAACGCGTAACCTCGACCACCACCTGACGGGTCTTTCCTCGATCCGAATTCGCTCTATTCGCCTGCAATCGGACCGAACCGCAGGCTTCGTGCTGAAACGAGTCCACGGTGACGAGACCATCGCCATCTTCCACCTCCGGCAAACCCTCTAACTTATTCATCCCCGTCGTGCTCGCGCAGCGGCCATATTCATCTAGATCCCGGCGCTGAGGCGGTCTAGATGAACCACCCACGTCAACAGTGTTGTTGAAGTCGATCGTGGTATTGACTCCACATCGATCCTCAGCAGCATCCAAGTCGTCTTCCCCGTCGTTTCCTGACCCAGCATGATCAGCACCAGAGTGATGAACCTCCACTCCAACTCCTCCATCTGGTTCATGGTCGGCACCGTTCTGGAGGCCATCATCCTCTTCGTCTCCATCGTCGTTCAATTCCTGAGCCAAGCGACTGAAGGCTGCACGACGTGCATCTTTCTGCTTTTCTTCACCGTCTTTTGACGCTCCATTTCCTTCATCCTCGTCACTACCATCTGCAGACTTGATCGTACTCACGCCTGCGTTTGTATATGAAGGGCGTTTTATTTCCCATCTAGGCAGACCATCTTCACGGCTACCCTTCTATTCCCATTATAAAGAACTTTTCAGTTCTAGTATAAGTAGTATAAGAAAGTAGCCTTAACATAGGGAGCCGCGATGGTCTGATCTAGAGAGAAGAAAAAACATCATCCATATCGTGAGAGACGATTTTCCGATGTCTCGCGAAGAAGCGCCTCCTTTATTGCTAGATTTTTCCTTGGACGCATAATTGGAGTTTTTTTTAGAGTGCTTCGCAGCCATGAAATCGAAAGTCATGGGGCCCCCTTGGGACAAGTCCATCGTCACCTTGTCATTCGTCAACAACGCGCCAGCGCTGTAGTGGGAATTAGAACTAGCTACGACGAGAGCAGTTTCTCGCAGGTGCTGTTGGGACTTGTAGTAAAACTGTAGTCTTGAGTGATGATCATGACAGGAGAGTGAGGTGGCATCTTGTTCTGATACTTGGTTTTCCACGGAAACTTGGTTATCCACTACTATGCACAACTCCTGTTGATTATGATGCGCTTAATCAACAGGAGTTGTGCATAGTAGGGTGTAGGGCGCCAGGTCAAAGCCGTAACAAAAGTGTTGCTTCCGAATTCTCCGGAGTCGTTCACAGGGTGAGCAAGCTCCATCTTTGACAACGAACCCTACTGAATTCTACCAAACGATATTTAGCTAAGGAATGAACAAGAGAAAGCACGAACCCTACTGAATTCTAGAAGTTCACGTCGACGTTATAGCTATGTCCCTCTACTACTACATTCATAAGACAGGATAGTACTAGATGAGGGTTAGAGTTGCAAGTTGGAACATACACATGCGAGAACCAGACGCGAATTAATGGCGCAGGCGCTGCTGTCGAGGATCTGGATCTTCAGTAGATACTATAAACTCTTAGGATCTGTTCTCTCATGGTAATGATGTGAGCAAGATGATCCAAAGACCGATAGTGTCTGTTTAAGTAGATGCATGCCGCCGAACACAATGTGCTGCAAATTGAAGAAGCATTCAAGAATACTCAAAAACAAGTTCTGTTTTCACTTCTTTATCTTTTCTCTCACATAGTTTAAGGGACAAGTCATTCTTTTGCTTTAGCAGGCCCGCCCTTTTTCTTCCCCATCCCTTTCACCTTACCACCCTTCTCTGTGGCGGCCAACCCTTTGCCTTTACCCTTCTTCGTAGCGGCATTACCATTAGCATACCCTTTGTTCTCTACGGCTACTGCAGCAGGCTCAACAGGCGTAAATCCGAGTACATGTGGACGTCCAAACTGTGGCTGCTGACTTACAGGAGAGCGCTGAACAACAGCAGGACCCTGAGGACTCTCCGAAGTGGCACGAGGTGGTGGTGCGAACCCACCTCCCACCTGCTGCTGCGATAGGAGTTGTTGTCCCTGTAGCACATCTGCTCCACCAAACGCAGGAGAGTTGGCGTTTTCTCCTACACCTCCGTTTTCTCCTACACCTCTTCCATCCCTGTAGTTGCCTCTCTCTCGAAGACCGCTCGGCACGCCCTCAACACTGACACCGATACTACGTCGTGCTGGAGTTGCGTCTGCCCTTTGCATCAGGATAATCTTCTGCTGACGAGGACCATAATCTTCATCGAAGGGATCCCTACTAACGTCGATTAGATCCCTACTAACGTCGACATAATCCTCTCTTCTATCTTCTGCGGGAGTATCCCGATAGAAAACAGCTTCAGAAGGGGTCTCTCGAGCGTCTGCTGTTGCACTATCACCTCCTCCAATGACACTGAGAAGCGCATCTAGCTTCCTTTCTATGCGTGACATGCGCGTTCGACCTGCTTTTTGACGCTTGTTGTGCAATGCGTTCATCAACTCAGCGTCACTGCCAGGAGAGCGATCTTGACCGCTTTCCCGATGTTGTACGAAACCGGAGCGTCGTGTCCTCTTATCCGTACCCGTACCACCACCACTATGATCGTCCTTCTCGGACGAGTCTCCTGTTCCTCTTCTTCTTTGCCCCTCTTCTTGGCCACCATCTTTCTTGCCCGCACTGAAAAAGCCGCCTATGAAGTCGAGAACAGCTCCTCCGATCTCACCTGCCCCTGAAGTTCCACCCTTCTTAGCTTTATCTTCTCTGTGTGAATCGTCGCTGGAAGAGTTCTCTTCATCGTCCCATGACGCAGAATCGGAATCGTTCCCAGAAGCAGAAATGTACGCTGAAGATGACTTCCTACTTCGCCGCCGATGATCTCCTCGAGCAGCAGTAGAAGGAAAGGCTCCGCGTCCTCGCTTCAGAGCGTGAAGTCGCTTCTCGACCAACTTTACGAAGTAGCTGTTCTCGACACCACCATTTACTGCATCATTGCGCTTTCTTCTTTTCCGAGTTGGACAACTGCCTCCATGTTCTTTCGTAGAATGATCATGATCATTCCTACTTCTACCTCTAGAAGCTTTCTCACGAATAAAGCTCAGACTGCTGGTTGCATCGATGAGGGCGAAGTCTTCACTATCCTCAATCGCTAGCAGCTTCAAGCGCGTGTGGCGGCGTGCGGCGCTGCGCGTGTCCTCGGGATCGTCGCGTTCGTCTATCATGGGACCGATGCGTGGAGCGAGCAGCCCTTCTTAGCGCTAGTTTGTCATGCATGCAGGTTGAGTGCCTTCCCCACTTTCCCCTGTTAGGGTTTCATTAGTTACCGATCGTAATTTCCCCATCTAAGGGGATGAACCCACTCTTTCATCTGTAAGGGGATGAACCCACTCTTTCATCTAAGGGGATGAAAACCAGCCTTAATCTTCCGGTGACATGTTCAGGAGGCCTGTGACGATCTCCGCTAGAGTAAAAAAGCCTCGCGACTTCGCATCTTGTTCCAGAAGAGCACGCATATTGTCCTGAGGTTGATCGTTCGGATTATAACCTACATTTTGCTCAGCACCATCTTCCGTCTTTGATACTCCTGTTTCATCATCAAGGACGGCATCTGTCTTTGCGGCTTGTTGACCATCTCGTGTCTGCTCTTCTGCGCCCTCTTCGCTCATCGGCATATTCTTTCCTTCCGGAGGTGCGACAGGCGTAAATCCTTCCACTCCGACTACTGCACGCTCGCCCGCGGCTAAAGCTGGACTATACGCTCCCGCCTCTGTTACTCCTGCTGCTGCTATCTGATTACCGAGAGGCACTGCCGCACCTCCCACTCCAGGATCTTCTCCAGGTGACTGTTCTTCTGCTACTTGCTCCACAGATGGTTGTTGCTCTGCTACTTGCTCCATAGATGGCTGCTGCACTCGTGCCTGCTCCTCCTGAACCATCGCCGATCGCTGCTGCTGCTGCGCAGCTAGAAATTGTTGCAACTCCGCAGCCCTAGCCTCCATCTGCTGCATCGCTAGTGTCACTTCTTCAAACTGCCTCTGCAGCAGAGCCAATTGCTCTCCGTTCTCCTGGACTTCTGGCGTCAGAGCAGCTTGTTCTAGCTGTGCTCGTTGCTGACCGTGCAGAGCAAACTGCTGTTCCAAAAATGCTAGCTCTTGCTCCGCTTGCGCTACTTCTGCAACGACCTGAGCCTGCGGTTGTGCTGGAGGTGAATCCGGGTAGAACAGGAAGCCTGCTTCTTGTGTAGAAGCGAGCTCTTCCTTTCGCTTCGTAGAAGTTGGGTAGAAACTGGAACCAAGCTCAGGCATCTGTCCTCCCTTTCGCTTAGTAGAAGTTGTGTAGGAACTGGAACCAAGCTCAGGCATCTGTCCAGCTCCAGCAGATCTGGTAGAAGTCAACATGGGTCGTCTCGGAGATATACTCTCATCACTAGAACTTGAAGAAATCCCACCAGGGTGGTCTACTTCGCGGACAAAATCTACTAAATCATGATCATCCACCGCTAGTTGTATATCCTCGCCATCTTCAACAGCTATATCCTCGCCATCTTCATTCCATGACGTGTGACCTCCTGATTCCTGCTCCAGTTGTATATCCTCGCCATCTTCATTCCATGGCGTGTGACCTCCTGATTCCTGCTCCACTCGTTCTGGATAATGAAGTGTCGTGGATCTCTGCTTAGCTTTAGGCTTTGCCTTTGGTGCGCCTGCCTTGCCCACCTTAGCCTTTGCCAATGCGCCGCCCGCTTTTCCACTGGGAGGTCTGGCCGGTGGAGCTGCACGGGATTTGACCTTCGATCCTGCTTTGCTTGCTGGAGGAGGACTCTTCGATCCGGACTTTGATTTGGGCGAACTTGCTTTGCTTGCTGGAGGAGGACTCTTCGATCCGAACTTTGATTTGGGCGAACTCGACCGAGAGGGGAAAAGCCTCCCGAAGAAACCCACAACGTCGCGAACTACGCTGCTTTTTTTGGCAGGAGCTGGCGCTTTTTTACGTGCTGGTCGGCTTTTTGCTTTCTTCGCAGCAGCTTGTTCGGCCAATTTTTTCCGCTTATAGTCGAGGGCCGCTTGTCGCTGACGCTCTTCCTCTGCGGCGCGCTGTCTTGCTTGCTCCTCCGAAAGAAGCATCGCTTGCTGAGCTGCAGCTTGCTGCTCTAGTCGCATTCTTTCCTCCTGCGCGGCGGCCGCCGCTGAAGCAACTCGCTCCGCCTCCTCACGCTCGGCTTGTAGTCGCTGCCGCTCGGCTTCCAGTCGCTGCCGCTCGGCTTCCTCTGCGGCTCTTTTTAGAGCTTTTTCCTCTAATTCCCATCTAGAGAGTCCCATCTTCTCTGTGGCCACGTGTTGTTTTCCACTTCAAAAGCAAAAGGGCGTGAAAGAAGATGTTAATGTTTCATCTCAAGATCAAAAGGGGAACCACCATTAGTGTTTTGTTTATTTTAGATATAAGAGTGAACCTGTAAAAGTATGAGATACACTTACAGTCTAAAAACAGAGCCTTAATCTCTTTCCACTGTGGATGCCATGTCGATGCTGTCGTGGATGATAGTGTAAAGAGCCTGAGCTATCCTCCGACTCCCAGGAACTGCTTGTGTAGCTGCTAAAAGACGACGTGCTTGCCGAAGAGGGACTCCCGTCGAGATCATTCTTAGATGTTGAGGTTCCGACATGGCATAGATTCTTTGGAGAATCCCTCATACATTTGAGTAGTCAAGGCATTCTTAGGCAATTTTTTTTTGGAAACCTTGCATGAGCATCTTCTTCTTGGAAATAGTCAAGGATCCTTGGAAATAGTCAAGGGTCCACCACCAAGAGCAAAATGCAATGTCGTGGAAACCCGCCTTAACATTCCCACGCTGCTGTCCTGACTTCCTCCTCGGCCTCCACTGCAAAACGTCCTTCTTCAAGTAGATGCATTCTAGAAAACGACGAGTCCCCACACCCAAGTGCCACTGAACCTGGAACTTGGCGAATTCGATGCGATCAAAATCAAAGAAACGGCGAGCGTTTCTTGCCGCTTGTTCTTTTTCATCTCCGGTGGAGGACGCTCTTCTGTTTCTACGGCGGCTTTCCCGCTCCCTTTCCCCTGCCTTCTGACTCACGTAGCTGAAAAAACAGCAAATGGCCAAAAACCGCGAGGTCTGAGCACTTGCTTGGGCATCAGAACGGAAACCGCAAGCAACACTGACAAAATGTGCAATCTCTTGCAGAGAAAGCAAAGATTCAAAGGTAGTACTCGAAGCTGGGACTGTCTCCTCCGTAGTCCGTGAAGTTCCAGGTTTTGCTTTTGGTGTAGTACTTAGTATACTCTTACTCTTACCAGCCGCGTCTTGCCCGATATTCAAAGCGCCTCCCTTCGAAAACAACACGGCGTTCGAGAGAAGACCAACAACTTCGCTAAACAGCAGTGCGCGGCGGTGCAAACGAGCCAGAGCGGCTTTCCCAGACGCGGTGACCGCAGGTGGATTTGGAACTCGACTTGTCCCGTCCGCTCCCAACTTCATGACACCCGGACGAGAGAAGTTGTTGTTTGCATTAGAGCTTCACCCTTGCCATCCTCGTGTTGCATACCTTGGGAGCGTCTTTTCCTCTTGGGAAAATAATAGCCAAGAATGCTACGAGTACAATTGAGGATGCTCTCACTCATCTCTTGGTTGCCTTAAAAATAGCACCTGTTGTATCAGCTTGCTGTTCTTTGCAGTGCGAGAAGATGTTAGTTTCCGTATTGTGCGCATCCTGGCGCAAGAGAAAGACTGCGCGCAGCAAAATCGCAAACCCGTTCATGGCCGCAAAGGAAACGCGATACTCATCGTTCCGTCTGTTGTGGAAGTACAGCGAAAAGGAGAGGAGACGTACAGCGAGTAAGGTGGGCTCGAAGAAACAGTCCAAACTCTCCTTAGAGATGGGTTTTTGGTGCTCGCGGGTTCCCCCGCTTGTTAATATGCCTCTTTCCCCACCTAAGGGAGAGAGGCATAAAAAGCGGTAAGAAAATGCATGCAAATGTCCCTGTTATCACCTTTCATAGTGACCGTAGAGACGTGGTCTGACAGTGTTTCTGTGACACTGGCAGCTCTGGACAAACCTTGAGGTAAGCGAAAGTGCAGGGAGCTACTTCTACTAGAGCAAAACTCATGTAGGTCTTCTCTTAATCTCTTCGAACAACTCGTGGCTCTGCGTGATCATGTGCAACCACTTCAAGGGGACTGCGAGCACCCCTTTCAGCTGGTAAAACACTGCTTCGTAAGCCAAGCATAGATGAAAAAGACTCTCCAGGTAGAGCCGAAAAACCAAGCCAAGGGAATCGAACTCGGAGCCGATAAGAAGAAGTATGAAAGGGAAAAGCTCATACTCATACTCATACTTCTCAAGAAAGGAAAAGCCTACTCAAATACTCACCTACTCATACTCATACTTCTCAAGAAAGGGAGCAGTTTCCTAGTTCGAATGAGCTTGGATTCCTCTTCGTGAGTATGAGTAAGTACGCTTTTTCTTTTCATAAGGAGAGAAAGAACTTCACGAGACGAGCGGTCAGCTGGCTCCGGTACGTTGCCTGGCAGTGGCAAATGATAATAGCGACCTTGCTGTTTGTTCTTCTTACCTGAGCGAGGCGCAGCCTCTTCTTCCACAACTCTCCTGGGAGACGTCAAACCACCTTGCTCGGGTGACAAAGCATCAGTAGTAGTTTCTGGATAATAGAGAAATCGTCCGACACCTCTCCGAGTAGGCTGTTGTTCTTTGTGATGCGACTCACGACTGCTAGAAGAACTATCACCGCTTATCGCGGCGTCCCACTCGCTAGCAAAGCTATGCTTGTACTTAGAGACCTCCTTCTTGTTCCTCCCTTTATGGTTCAGTGCTTGTTCGTGAGTCTGTTTCAGAAGTTTTTGATCATGCTTCGTTCTAGAAGTACTAGCACTTCTAGGCACCTTTTTTACTTCCTCCTCCGCAGCTTCTGGGTAAAAGTTTGCTGCTGACATCATAGACGGCCTCTGATCAGCTGAACCTGCAATCATGGACGATTGACTAGCGCCAGACCTTGCGGAGAACGAGCTATTCCCACCACCCGCTACGGACGATTGACTAGCGCCAGACCTTGCGGAGAACGAGCCTTTCAATCTTCCACTGAGCGCTGATGAAGACGACGCCATCGACCTGTTCTCTTTGGGCGTCGAATGTTGAGACGCTCCTGCTAAACCTCCTAAAGCGACTGCTCCTCTTGATTGCGAGCGGGGAGAAGCATCCTCTGGTGACTCTTGCCGCGGAGACGCTGAACTGGGACCGCTAGAAACCGCAGCGGAACTAGGAAGTCTAGACCCAGGACTGCTCGAGCCGATGGCTATTCCACCAGGCGAGCCGGCCATTGAGGACCGAGGACCAGGACTACTAACATGATCATCGACTCCTATACCAGCGACTGCGCCAGGACTAGGGCTACTAGAAGAGTCAACATCTCCGTTCATCATCGAACCGCGCCGAACCGAACTGAGAGGAGAGCCAGGACTTGAAGACGCACCGATTCCAGACTGAAGAGACCTTGCACTGCCCATAGCTCTCGGCGAAGCTGCGTCAACCTCGCTGTTCAGCTGCATTACGCTGCCTCCATCACTGTCATCGTTCGCAGCTGGATGTGGATCTCGGGCGCCACGGTGTTTTCTTTGATTTGAGTCCATGGAGTTTTTGGTTCCTCTTGATCCTTCATCGCGATGATGTTGATGGGCAATGCTTGAGCCTAGATCTCCTAGTGCACCGACCGCCTGACTCCCAAACGAAGATTTTTGAACGCCACTTTTCATTGGGGCCATCGACTTGTCGACACCAGAGGGCCGCTTCACTGGTGCCATCGACATGGTGCTGCCGTCATAGCTGTTCTTCATTGGCGCCATTGATTTATCACTGCCGGCCATGCTTTTCATCGGCGCCATTGACTTATCCATGACCACGCTGCTCTTCATCGGTGCCGCCGAGTCGTTACTGCCAGGGGCCATGCTCTTCATCGGCGCCATAGACTTATTGCTGCCAGGGGCCATGCTCTTCATGGGGGCCATAGACTTGTTACTCGCAGCCATACTCTTCATCGGCGCCATTGACTTATCCATGACCACGCTGCTCTCCATCAGTGCCGCCGAGTCGTTACTGCCAGGGGCCATGCTCTTCATCGGCGCCATAGACTTATTGCTGCCAGCCATGCTCTTCATGGGAGCCATAGACTTATTGCTGCCAGCCATGCTCTTCATGGGGGCCATAGACTTGTTACTCGCAGCCATACTCTTCATCGGCGCCATGCTCTTCATCGGCGCCATGCTCTTCATCGGCCCTGCCGGCTCATCTACGCCACTACTGATTTCCATCGGCCCCACGGACCCCTCAGCCCGCGCTTTGCTTTTGAGTGGCGCCATCGATTTTTGTGCACCCGCCCTACTCTTCAGAGGCGCCATGGATTTTTGCGGCGCCATGGACTTCTGCGGCCCCGCTCCACTCTTCAACGGCGCCATGGACTTCTGCGGCGCCATGGACTTCTGCGGCCCCGCTCTGCTCTTCAATGGCGCCATGGACTTTGGGCTTTCTGCCTTACTCTTCACCGGCGCACGTGACTTCTGTGCCCCTTTGCGGTCTTCCTTTTCCTGCGGCTCTTCCTCCTCCTCGTCTCCTTTTGCGAAGGAGGCTATTTGCTGCGACGTCAGCTTCTGTCCCTTCCTGTCGACCACGCCAGGGAGCCCCTCGGCCGAGGAGTTTCTGGTGCGTCGCGTCTGTCCCTTCCTGTCGACCACGCCAGGGAGCCCCTCAGCCGAGGAGTTTCTGGTGCGTCGCGTCTGTCGGGAATAAACAGAAGGGGACCGAGAGGCCCCCTCTTCGTCAGAAAGGAGAAGATCCTCGTAAACCTCCGTAGCCCTGTCTTTGGGCATTCCTCGTGAACCTCTTGCATCGGACTTTGGTGGATCGCGATCCTTCTTACCTGCTTTTTGTTCGTCTTCATGCTTGATGTCCCGCCGCTCCTTCTTGTGTCTTTTCTCGCCTCGGTCGCGGTCGTCCTCTTTGTCTCGCTTTTTTTCGCGCGCTGCTGTTGGTGACTTCCCTTCGTCGACGCTCTCCACACCAGAATCAACACTGCCTAGTACAGCCTCACTTCTACGCTCCTTCTTCCTTTTCTTCTTTTCGCTCGTCTTCGTATGTGTCCCTGCTGACGGCGACCTCCCTCGCGCAGCTCGTTTCGCTGCATCACCGTAAGAATAAGGAGGTCCATAGGGAAGCTCCGCTTGTTGGTATTCGTATGGGGACGCAAAAGCAGGTCCCAGAACCCAACCCCAATAGGGGTCAAAGTAGGGAACGAGTGGTCCCGTTTTCCCCTCCGCCAGATTTCCACCCATTACCGGAAGTTCCTGCATACCCGGAGGTAATTTCCGTCTCCTGCTCTCATCATCCCCTTGTTCTTCACGTCTGCTTGTAGAAGACTTCGCTGGAGAACCTGCTTGATCTCGTCTATTTCTAGAAGATGAACGATCCCTTTCTGAGGAGGAACCTCTATGCTTATCAGCTCCACGACGTCTCCTAGCAAAGTAGCCCTCCAGTCCGCTTTTTTCCTCCATACCAGATGACTCATCATCGCGAACCCTGCTAGTACCGTCAAAGTACCAATTGTCGTCGCCCTTGTTATCTTCATCTTTACGACGAGCGTCCTTTCTATCATCTTTGCGACGAGTCTTGGATTTTGCTCTATCTTCTTCACTATCCCCAGGCAAACGAACGGGTGCCTCACGTCGTTGTTTCTTCTTTTTGTCGCCTCGAGAAGTGGACAGCTCTTGTTCTTTATCATCTTCTCGTAGCTCCTTAGCAGCAGAAGATGGATCCAGACCTGACTTTGCCGCGTCTACTCTACTAGGACCTCCTCCATCAGTATTGCCTTGCAGGAGGTCTGCTCTTTCTCGTTTTTCAGCGGCCACGGTTTCTGACTCTGCTTGCTCCATGATCTCCAGCAAGAGTGCCAAGTCCCCCATTGCAATACCGCTAGAGCCGAGCACGCCACTCGTTGCGGCTACTGGCCCGTGAGTCCCCGACACGAGCCTCTCACGCATCTGGGCTGCTTGCCACTTGGGCTGACGCGCGAGTACCGATCGGACGAACCGCTCGAACATGTAAGTTGCCAAAAACTCTCCTGACTGTACGAACTGTGCGAAACGACGTCCGCTCTCGACCAGGAAGCTCTCCGTGACGGTTACGCCAGAATCCAACAGCTGCAGTAAGACTCGCAAACTTTTCACAAGTAGCTTCTCCGCACGTCGCGGCAACAACGTGGAATTTGCATTCCTAGGACCTTTTTGATGATATAGTTTTGCATCTACTTCTTCACCCAGTTCTTCCAGCTCATCCTCATCCATAGCTCTCCTTTCTGGAGCACCAGCACTAGCAGAGGAATCAAACGTGCTTGTCTGCGCGAAAACGATGCGCATGCATGCATCTAGAGCGTTTGTCGACAGACGATGTTCCTGCAGAAGACCCTCTAGAACGGACAGGAAGTGAAACTGGACTGCATAGCTTCCGATATGCGTGCGATGGGCCAATAGGATGGACGGCAGTGCCTGCGCAATCACTTGTGCGCGATACGCACTGCAGCATCGCAAGACTTGCACTAAAGCAAACATCGCAGCACCCTGAATCTTGCGCCAATTCGGGTAGAGATCCATCACTGACAACAGCATCTTAACCACATCGCGACTCACGTTGATCGTGGTAGAACAAGTTGACGAGTCTATGTTGTCTATGCTGTCTGTTTTATCGACTCGTTTACTAGAAGTGCTATCCACAATCCGTGGCGCACGCGTGTTTCCAACGTAGGAACGGGGCTTCCCATAGTTGTGCACGTTAGAAAGCTTGCCTTTGAGACCGCCAACTCGTGACGGTTCTGCGTGTTCCCTCGCGTCCCCAAGCTGCACCGCAACGTCGTCTCTTCCGATGGCAAAGTCGAAGTCGTGCACGATGACTCGGACAGTGCGGCGTGAGCGATGACAGTGCAGAAAGATGGCTTGCACGCAAATCAGACACTTCAGCAACAGGCCGGTCTGCGAGACGCAGAGTTCCAAACCGTGAAGAGCGAAGTCGAGCTGCTCTGCTAGTCGGTAGTCGTAACCTCGACCAACGAAGAAAATCGTGACGCAACTCTCGAGCAGGCTCACATACGGCACCTCGATATAATTCTCCTCGACTTGAGAAGAAGTGTTGCCTTTTCGTTGCGCAACAAGGTCAACTACTCCAGAGGAAGAAGTACTATGAGAAGTATCCGTATAATCGGCTTCTCGTTGTTCCTGCAAGGTTTGCAAAGCGAAGTCGATGACTAAGTACAGCGACCCTTGTGGATACGTGGAGGCATGCACAAGTCCTTTGTGAGATGAATCCGTGACGCCGCGCCTTGCTGAACCGGCGACCCTACGAGGGGGTGTTGCACCAGCAGTTTCGGAGTTCCCTTCAGTGTCGCCTTTTCTTCTCTCCACCTCTGTAGTAGTTGTCACCTCCCACCCGTCGCTCTCATCTTCCTCGTCACCAACGTCCAGCAAAGCTGCGCTACCTCGTGAGCCGCCCACGTAGCCAGGAGACATCACCGTCGCCAGCGCCTGCAGACAGATACCGGGATTCCCATGCCCATTCCCAACTAGATTCGCGATTTCCAAAAAAAGAGGTTTGCCAAGCTGCGTCTTGAATTGGCTCGTCTCAAACAGCACTAGAAGTGCACCCACACCAAAGTGCGCGATGTCCGACGCCGCAGATGTTCCATCCTTCTTCCTTGCAGCACTTCCAGAAGATTTGGTTTTGGTTGATGCTGCTTTCGAGAGTTCATCTTGGTTGCCTACTTTAATATCATCTCCTAGCCGCAGTAGTTGTTGTTGTTTCGGATCCTCGTCGCCACTTTTTTGGACCCGCGTAGGAGAAGAAAAAAAACCTCCGAAGAAACCACCTCCAGTACTAGGCACCTCTTCAAAGTCTCCTGGCTCCTCGTCCACAGCTGTCTTGCCTCTAGTCTCTGATACTCGTCTCACTCGCTGGCAGAAAGTGCGCAGTAAGTCCACTACTAAAGTAATGAACAGCTGACACTGCGTCTGCGTTATTCGTGGATGCTGAGGTCGTAAGTGGCACAAGCCAAAGCAAAAATCTAGAGCCAATTGAGCTCCTGTTCGATCAGCAAACGTGCTCTCGTCCGCAACATCTATTAGAGCTACCGCGTCGCATCCTTGAGTCCATCCCTGAGCCCTTTTTCCCCTTGAAAAAGAAGCCAGGGATGGTGCTGAGGATGCTTCAGCGGCAGCCTTAAATCTAGATCTGCCACCTGTGCACCGCTTTCTGCTCCTGCATTCTTCTTCTTCCTCTCGTAGACTTCTTCCAGCTTTCTCCGTGCGAAATCGTCAAACACGGAAAAAGCTCGCTTGTTGATATCGCCGAATCGCTGCGCGTTGTAGAGCGTCTTCCAAGTCGCGCGAAGGACGCCATGGTTAGCATCGAAATACAGTCGTGATCCGCACGACTCCTTCGTACCATGTCCCTCCCGGATTGCCCAAGCAACCATCAACTTGGAAGGAACGTCGACCGCGGTCGATGCATCCGACATCATCATCGTGTCTTATCGTTCACAGGACCTCCGACCATAATGCGTATGCAGCTGACGATGGCAGTATCTAGTCATTGCAAGACTGAGTCACCTGCCATCAGGAAGATCAATCCTAGTAGAGGTAGAAAAATGATTATTAGAGCACTATTGTCTTGTATAACAGTAGGACAATCAACAGAGAGAGAACCAAATGTCAATCGTTGAGTCACCCACCTGTACTTATAAGTATATACTTAATACTGGTTACGCACCAGTATACAACAACAGATAATTAGTAGTGACAAAGGAAATGAATCGCGTGAGAAAAGGTCATGTTAGAATGGTACCTGCCGCGCAGGTGACTGTTTTTGGGCTAGACTATTTACATCAGTCACCGATGTATCAGAATCCACAATGCGGTAATTGAATCCACCATGCTGTGGTTGTTCAGATGATGTCTTCTGCACGCCATCGACAACCGACACAGGATGTGCTCGAAACCGACCCAATGGAGAGAATCTTACAGGACAGATGTTCATGCTATTTTGAAACCGATAGACCTTCTTGGATTCTTGTATGTACTATTGAGCGTGACACGATCTACTTTGTCTTTATCCGACCTGACCACAGGAGGTCCTGCAGCAATGCTTGCAACAGCATCTTGATGATTATCATATTCTTATAAGCAACTAGTGGTACTATCCTCGTGAAAGAAGGGTTCTCATGATATCGGGTCTTGAAATTATTATCGTACTCTATTTTTTGACACCGCAATTTGCACGATAGTACAAAGCTAGCTACATCCATTTCTAGGTACAGTGTCAGTGATGTTAAGAAATATAAATTTTTACAGGGAGATAGCAGGGAGATACGGTTCGATAGCATTTTTTTGATAGTAAGGCAGGAACAAATAATCTTTAAACATAATGAATTAAGTAGTTGTATCAATTTTTCCAGACGAGAAAAGAATAAGTACTTCTTACTTACAACAATGAATATGTATGACAAAGAAGCACCTGATCCATCACATCCAACTTGTCTCAGGACTGTACAGATATGCATGTGATTGTGTGTCGTGAATACTATTGTTTTTCTCATACTATGAACCTCCTATGTGTTGAACTCTCAATTGTTGTTTTTGTTCTTGCACTAGACCTATTGATATACTTCGTATGTCTGTTCCTTGTTTTTCTAAAATTCGAAAAAAAGGTTTGAGAGGGGTACTTATACATTAAGAAGAGAAAAAATGAACTAACGATAATCACGCCGCTCTCGACTACCACTACCGCCTCGTCGATAATCGCGGTCGTCCCGATAGTCGCGGTCGTCCCGATAGTCGCGCTCATCTCGTCGGTAGTCGCGGTCGTCCCGATAGTCGCGGTCGTCCCGATAGTCGCGCTCATCTCGGTCGTCTCGTCGATAATCGTAATCATCGCTTCGAATGTAGTCGTAATCATCCCTTGGGCGGTACTCGTAGTCATCACTTCGGCCGTAATCGCGGTAGTCCCGGTCATCTCGTCGATAATCACGGTCATCGCGGTAGTCACGATCATCTCGTCGAGAATCACGGTCATCGCGGTAGTCACGATCATCTCGTCGATAATCACGGTCATCGCGGTAGTCACGATCATCTCGTCGATAATCACGGTCATCGCGGTAGTCACGATCATCTCGTCGAGAATCACGGTCATCGCGGTAGTCACGATCACCTCGTCGATAATCGTGATCATCAGTACGTCGGCGGTCGCGGTCATCACGGTAATCGCGGTCATCTCGATCGCCCCTTCGGTAGTCTCGGTCATCGCGGTCATCTCGCGGCCGATAATCACGCCTATCGCGGTCATCATCGCGGTCATCCCTTCGATAGTCACGATCGTCTCTCCGATAGTCGCGATCGTCGCGTGTATCGTCGCGTTTGTCATCTCGACGACTCTCGAGTTTATCATCTTTGCTGCTGCCGGGGGGTCGAGAATAGCGACGGTCGTCGAGTTTATCTTGGCTGATGTTCTTAGAGCTTACCAACTACTTACTATCATATTTCCAGTGAGAGTCTCCAAACTAGAAGAGAAGAAAATCTATCAATCAACACCAAGCGGTTTTTGTCTACGACTGACTAAGCGCAACATCTTCGGCTATTTCGTCTTATAAGAAACGAGATGAATTGTAGGCACTTATAAAGCCATATTGAGTTTGTCGCTGAACATGAAGGTGCTATCGCGTGCGCTGGGCAACCCGTCCAAGTTGGTGTCTTCGCGGCTATTCAGTTCAGACTTGATCTGGTACGACTCCCGCATATTAGAAGAGCCTGAATGATCATTTGGAAGTACTTTACACTCCTGCCCAGAATAAAATTCTTTCTCACAAGTCGTGTAAAAAGAGGATCGAGAGGATCCAAGAAGAATCATTCTTTTTCACAAGTCGTGTAAAAAGAAGATTCCTCGAGCAGGGCTATTATCGATAGTACGGCGTCAAAGACATTTCTTTACGCTAGCCATACGCAGTAGAGCAGACCGTGGCTGGTCGGATTTTGGTGTTGAGGTCTCCTGCTTCGGTTCCGGTGTGGATGTTGAGCTTGAGGTCTTGTTGCTCTCCTCACGAGATAGAGGCACGCTCTCCTCCTGCTTCAAAGAGGCGCTCTCCATTTTCTCCTCAGCAGATAAGGCCTTCAACACCATTAGCTCACTAGACAAGGTCTGCATCGCATCAAACAACGCCTTCTTTTCTTTCTTCTTCTTCTCCTTCGTGTCCTCCTCCTTTTCCTCCTTGTCCTTCTTCTTCTCCTTCGTGTCATCTTCCTTTTCCTCCTTGTCCTTCTTTTCCTCCTTCGTGTCATCCTCCTTTACAGGAGTCTGCTGTACTAGAACGGTGCTTTTTTCCACCGGCACTGGCTTCCTCGTATTATTAGAAGATGATCATTATACCATGATAGAATAGAGGATAGCACTTATTCATGCGTCGACATCAACAAGGTCATAACAGACTGGACACGCCATCACCAGAGGCGCCTATCACCAGAGGCGCCTCTTGTATGAGTCACAAACTCAATAATCGCATTGGCCTTAGAATTCAAGAAACTATTTCACTCCAAAGAAAGAAACTAACTATTTCCCGCGTTTGAGTTTCCCAACTCCTGTCTATAAGATCCAATGGTTGTTCATTGCACCAACTACTCTCAATAACAAATAATCTGGATAGCCCAAAGCTTCATAATTTTCTCTGGCGTTTCGGGATCATTGCGTGATGGCGTTTCGGGATCATCCACCTTGCGTGATAGGAGCCCTCGACCAGTTATGGCGATTTCACCGGGTCCCAGAGGTGACGACGGACCATCTCTTCGCTTCCGATCGTCGGTCGGAGTCTCTAAGTCGTCACTATCTTCATCATATCTCCTGTGGGATGGGGGACGTGATAGAATGGAAGTAAATATAGTAATTAAAAGGTTGGGGTGGGATGGGAGAAGTGATAGAATGGAAGTAAATATAGTACATAAAAGGTTGGGGTGGGATGGGAGAAGTGATAGAATGGAAGTAAATTTATAGTAATTAAAAGGTTGGGGTGGGATGGGAGAAGTGATAGAATGGAAGTAAATATAGTACATAAAAGTTGGGGGGATGGAAGAAGTGATAGAATGGAAGTAAATATAGTAATTAAAAGTTGTTCCCCAGATGTATGAGTAGTGGCACATCATAGGCGTCGCAGCCTTCGTCGCTTTTGGCCATTCACCTCGGAAGCAAATATAGTAATATACTATTTGACAGCTTAGTTATACTAGCGAGAACTATTATAGAGTGTTTAGTTATGCTAGCGAGAACTAGAAAGTTTAGTTTGACTAACTAGGGAAAGAAGGAAGTGATATGTACATCTGGCTTAAAGAAGAGATTTTAGATAGTGGCATCTTCTTACAAGCATCGTAAAGTACCTTTTTTTCCTGTAAAATCCATCTTCTTCATCTTCGTCTTCTAGGCATGAAAAAGCTTCTACCATGTCTCTCCTGCACTTGCAGTGCGCGACGAGGAAAAACACGGATCCCCCTAGCAGTACCAGGACACAGAAAACCATCGTCGCAAGGCGAGCCGAACATTAGAGCGATCTAGAGAAATCAGAAGATGGCGATTGTAATCAGCTGTAATCTAGAGAAATGAGCTACTTAGCTTGATGTTGATGTGCTTTGAATACGTCTAGGTCGTACTCATATATTTTTACACACCCCGTCACCGCGAACTAACGATTCTTTCACATAGTAAAAATCATTGTTCTATCTTATGGTATTTGACGCGCTTTTTATTGTCCTCAGGAAAAGGACGCATTCTCAAGGTTAAGAACTAATAGAACAACCTGCAGAGCTAATGGATTAAGAAGCCGTAAGAACTCATACCGGCATCGCTAGCAACCACGTCAGCCTCTCCCAGTTTTGACTCATGAGCCATTTCCTCCATGAGCATCATCAACGTCTCGTGGCCCATAAACATCAACATTTTCTTGTTGTTTTGAGTCTAAAAACAAGTAACAAAGAACAACTGGTGAGACCACGTTCCCATCTCCCAGTCATAGATTCAAATCTAAATCATCTGTTGTTTTCAGTAACTAGTTAGGCAGGCACCGTTGTGGACCACTCAGAACGCCTTGTTCACTGCTATGTTGAGAAATCAGATGCTTTGGACACGTACAAAAAGAGCTATGTACAAATGAGCTATGTACTACATTGTTCTAATTGGACACGTACAAAAAGAGCTATGTGCAAATGACCATCACTACATTGTAATTGATCATTTTCAGGTAGTTGTACTAGTTGTAGTAGTTCATTCAAAATGTCGTGTGTAAGTTGGTCTGAGGGACACATTGAAAAGGGATTTTGATTGAAAAGGGATTTTGGAAGTTTTTTAGGATCGAAGTGTAATCACAGCGAACCGATGAAGTTTCTCGACTGAAGCTTGATCTTTTCAGGCGACAGACTGCGGAGAACAGACAGCTTCTATTCCTGGAGCACTGGAGCACATGAAGAGACCACCACAGTGATGTGTTATACCGATTCAAGTTCGACGAGTACAGATGTTAAGATCTTGTGCCACACTAAGTTAGAAGCAGAGTATTTTTGAACACTCACTCCATGGTTTGATTTTTGGCTTTAACCTTAGGAAGATTCTTGCGAATACCGAATTTTTCTGTGTCGTGGGGCACACTCCGATTATTGTTGTGTAATCCTTTCCTGCGGTACGAACACCACTGCTTCCACACGCCCGTAGTGCAACGGCGTGCCCGAACGGCATAGACCAAAGTCACGCCCTTTCTTTTGATGTGTCGTTTCGGGTTGCTAGAAATCACAAGTCAGGTTGTACAACCACACTGAGCCGTGTCATCACTTGTAAAAGTCGCGGGCTATAATTATATTCTCGATGAAGGTGAAGTTTTGGTAATGCGTGTTGAAGTTGGACACACTTTCATATCCCGTTCACATCCCCCACATTTTCACATCCCCCACCTACCCAAAGAAGAAGGTAACTGAGAAATCAATACCCGAGAACTTGATGATACCAATCTACAGGCTTCTAGCCGGTCTCTTCATCCTTTCCACCGCAGAGTCCTAATCCCAGAAAAACGACACATGCAGAGAAAAACCGGCAAGGAGAAGGGCCGGATTGATGCGCCTCTTTTTAGTGCGGAAGTTGTACCTGAGTTTGCATCATCGCTTTTCGAGATGGAAAATGGGATGCTGACGATGGAAAAGGGTATGCTGACGGTAGAACATGATCCAAAAAATCAATCTCTTAAAGCTTCTGTTTGTACTTCTAGCTGCAGAACAACCATTCGAAGATTCATTGATGAAAAATCAACAAAATATTTTATACCTCTGCAAATAATCCTCCAATCACAATCAGCGTTGCACTCTAACTTGTCCTTGTGAGGGATAGCATTCGTCGTTCACTGCGTAGCAACTAGTTCAGCACAATGTGAAAGTGAATGTTAGGGATAGCGTTCTCCTTATGGGGGACAGCTGCGTTGTAGGGAAAAAAGTGGTCCTCGTCCATGAGAAGAGAGGCTAAAATTGCGTAGCCACTTGTTCATCACACGAAGGGGAGAACCGTAATTTGCGGCATAGCATGTGGCCATTCGATCATCGACGACTCGAGTGTGGCTACTCCCACCGCTTGTAAATGTTGAAGAAGCGTAGTTGTCTTATTATTTGCTACTGTGTGTTGTAGCATAAGTTGTTCGTACTTTGTAGAAGAAGAAGAAGTTTTTGGTATGATGAAGAGGTCTTGGTTACAGAAGATGAAGATGTGATATTTTGAAGTTTTTACCGTGCTGTTTGAAGTTGTCTTACGCAGCGCAGCGAAATAGAGGTAGACTTAGGAAGATCCTTGTGACGGTCGAGACAGGAATAGGGTACAATAACAGCGACTCCTCGTCGTCATTGAAGTAGTCTCTTGTTTGTCAGCACCAGAGATGAAGTACGATAATTCTTTTCGAGAAGCTCGCACTACTATTCGAGTCCCGCAAAGAAGTCCTCATCGGCTACATAGCTTTCTCCCTTTGCCTCTGCTTCCTTTTTCTTCTGTTCCTCTGCCGCCTTACGGGCTGCTTCCTCCGCTGCTGTCGCCTCCTTTTTCGCTTCCGCCTCCTTCTTCTTCTGTTGGGCCTTCTTCGCCACTACCATTTTCTCCAGTTCCTTCTGGAACACTTGCATTTGTCCTTGATCTAGCTTCGCAAAGTTCTGTTCTACCGCTAACGCTAAGCACTTGTTGTGCGCAGCTTTCGCGGTAGCGTCGCTCAATTTCGGCTTGAGGTACTCGTTTACCATCTTCTCGAGGTCCGGGAATTGCTTTACCTCAAAATCCGTCCAACTGTTGATGGTCTTCTTCATATCTACCTCCTTAGGCAACAGCGTCTCCTTTGCAGCTCCAAGATCTTCTACTGCTGAAGAGGGTACTACGAGACCTTCATTCTCCGTAGGAGAAGTACAGGATGACTGCTGATCTTTTGGAGTTGGTATGTTTTAGATGCAGCCGGAATCCATATTGGTCCCCTCATCTTGACCCCTTTTTTCACTGTATCCACTTTGGAGCAAGCGGCTGACGCGTATGCCGAACAAGTGGTGGAACAAGGAAAAACAAGGGTAGCAAGATGCCAAGAAAGATGGATGCTAAAAGCTGACCTTAAATGTTGGTCCACTGGGTATCGTCCTCCTTCTCCTCTACCCAATCGTCTTCCTCCTTCTCCTCTTCGCCCCAATCGTCCTCCGCGCCGTCGGGCTGGGTCTCCCAGTTGTCTTCCTCGCCTGACATCTTTGTTGTTCTTTTCCTTTAATGTTGTTCTGGAGATCTAAGAATACTAGGAGAGACTTAGACGTTCTTCTTTTTCTTTAATGTTGTTTTGGTCTAACAATAGGAGAGACTTAGATGCTGTATCTACCAAAATGAAAATCTGTAATGCACGGGATGAACAAGAGCTGATGATGAAAATGTCGCAGTTGCAAGTATCAAGAATACAATTGCCGGAAGGTCGTGGTAGGTCGCATGTACTAAAAAACCTTAAATAATTATATTGCAAGGGAGGTGACAAGTAAAATCGACGGGTCACTGCATGATGTTTTCGATTTCGACGAGAAATATTTTCATATATCTAACAGACGGGCTGCAAGAAAACAATGAGAGGTTTGAAACAAGATTTTCTATAGCGAAAGTTTCAACGACTAAAACTTCGGATGCGAGCGAAAGTTTGAACGAGCAGAACTTCAAAAAGTGTTAAAACGAGTGTCACGAATAGCGATCGGAATCCTTCAGATCTTCGAGTTTCTGATCTTGAGCTTCTAAAATTCCTGCGAAGATCTTCTGCATTATACCACCCTAATACACCACCATCTGTAGTCTTCAAGGAGGAAAAATGGGTACTTCATCAAGGAAGTTGTCCTGCGGATCTTTCATTTTGGGAAGACACAACATCAACTTTTCGCGATCGCGCTTGCGCTGAGAGTCATTCTGCTAAAAATGAGTGCCTTTTGCAAGTGACTTTTTGCAGTTTTTGACCAAGAATTTTTGTTATTACTCTCGTCCAGCAGCATCTCTCTCGTACAAGTAAGATCTGGACACTTAAATAAAGATTCACACTTATCTTCCTTCCACTGAAAGAACACAAGGATACACAAGCGAGAGAACGATAGAAAGAACTGCACTGCCTTTTGATTTCGTGTCTTGACACGGCAATTCGTCAACTTCTGTATGTTTTGCTTTATACCAGGAATCTTTCGGAGGTCGTGACACTCACTCGTTTAAATTGTTTGTTTCGACAATCCGCGAATTTCGAGAAAGCTCACACGCGTTCCTTACTCTGAAGACCATGTGATACTTGTTGACACCATGGATAGAAGTGAGATAATCTATACACGCGTAAACACGCCTTGTTATTTACTATGTGGTGCTGCTTCTACAACGTTTGTTCTTTAAGTGTGGTGATGCAGCAGTCAGATCATGTTTATAGCCTTTTCGGCATTCTTGCGTCAGTGTGCAGGCGGCCTTACTTATTACAATTTTCGTCAGTGTGCAGGCGGCCTTACTTATTTTATGCAGTTCTATGTAATCTCGAATGCAGGCGGTCTAGTGTCGTTGGCAGCAAGTGCCGACTACCCAAGTTTCTCTTCACATGAGAAAGAGTCTGATAATCCTTTTTTAACCTGGTTTCGAAGTACGAGAAATGTATGCGCATGTAGTGTTTTCCTATTCAATCAACAAGCTTTCGCTTCTATTCAATTAGTGGGGTACCAAGTCGTTCTTTATTTTGTGTCAAAACTCATTCCTACATCATAGCACAAAGCCATGTCTTCTTCGAAGACAAACTGTACGGCGTTATGTCAAGTATGGAAGTTCATGAATCTCCTATGCAGTAGGCCGCTGATAGATGATGGTCCCGGTGATGAGTTTAGTCGGCCAAGGTCTACCGCCTTCCTTTCCGAATCCAATAGCGCAACATCATTACACCAAACAAGAAAAGTAGAGAATTGCCATAAGTTCACAAGTCTTCTTTTCTGCATCTATGGCGGCTCTTCATCTAACTGTGACCAGTCTACCCCTACTACAAGAAACATCAAAGCGGTCTCATCTATGCAGGCCTCCTGCCTCTACTGCTGTTTCCCCCTCCTATCCTACTTCCCAAGTTCTAAGCCCTACGATCTACTAGTTCCATTTAGACCGCGCCGTAAGAGATTTCGTCCTCCTCTAACGCCTCTGCCTCGATCTTGTTGTCGAAATTAGAAAAACAAAGGACGAGTGACCCTCCAGCATGTGTCTGTGAGCAGCTTAGCTTTTTTTAGCAGGCTACCTAGTTTGTTGAGACTCTGAACAAAGTGGGCAGACTTGGCCACATCTACTACTATTTTGCTCCCTTTCTTTGTTCTCGTTTGCATGTGAGCAAGTAGGGAATTGCCATAACTAAAACCCGCAGGGGTTTCTCGGCTTCGGTCGGGCGAGCCCGGCGCAGAGCGGCACGGAGGAGAAGGCACACCGCGGCGATCACGGGAGCAGCGAAAAGACCACAGAGGGCCGCGGGATGGTCGTACGTGCTGCTTCTGGCGGAGGTCGCCACTTCCCGCACAGAAGCCCTCGGCAATTCAAGAGCAGAAATTTCCGTGTCCCTTCCCCATGTTCGACCCCAATACTCTTGCCAACAATAGTCTTCCTTGAGCTTGCCTTCGCCTGAGTAGTGATTTGATGAATTTCGCTGAGGGACGAAAAGGGGGTCTCTTTCTGCTTACAGTAGCTCCGGTTCTGAGTGCTAGAGAGGACGCTCTTTGTTTTGAACGATTGCGAAAACTAGCCCGCTGCTAGTATAGCCCACGCTAGTGGAGAAAGAGGCGCCAGACTTATTTGATGCGAATTGTCAGAAGAAGTGTCATCAAGAAGAAGAGAGTATACCTAGCCGAGGATTATATTCATTTTCGAGTCCGTATGGCCTGACGAACTCGAAATGAGGGGCAGCAGCTTGGCGCAATTTCAGTACAGTGTTGCTGCTATCCTCCGCGCACGAGTATTCGGCAATCAGAGCGTAGTTCTGTCCAATTTCACGCGTGCCGATCAGCACGTTCCGCTGGAGACGGAGAGAGGACTTCCCCTCGACTTTGGTCAATTCGAATATCTGGGCGTTCTGCACCGTCACCGGCATGGCGCAACCCTGCTCCCCTTCGACGACGCTTCAGATTAGAGGCTGAAAGGAAATTTCTGCAGCTTCCCGGGGCCGCGTCATAACGTGCAAAAACTTCTTTCGAAACCTATCAAAGATTCGACTTTTGAAAAAAAAGTCGCGAAACTGATGAAGAGTCGCGAGTCTCTAAGAGTCATCTAACACTCAGCGCGGCCAGCCCGCGCTGTGTGTGTGGTGGCATCATCCGATAACAACTTATTCAGTGGGGAGAAGCTTCACAAGCAACAAAGACATAAGTAGAAATCGCGGGCGAATTGTGGATTAGGCTCAATCGGTTTCCACTCTAACAGCTTCATCGTTTTTCCCGGTTGGCTGTGGCTCCCGGCTGCCGCTCTAAGGTAAGAATTGCGACGCAGATACAATGGCAAGTCCCTTTGAGCAAACGTTGGGACGGCGAGACTGACGTCAGCCTCCGCGCAAATGTTTGCTGTGGATGAGTTGTGGTTAACGGATAGAACTCTGCTGGAGAGAGATGTTTGATTTCATTTCTTTTGGAGAAAAGAGCTTCGCTTTTTTGTGTGATATATTCTGTTTTGTTGCATTGCTTTTGCTCGTCAACGATCGCTCATACATGTTGAAGGAAAGCTGAAGTACCAACTTCTCGTGAGTCACCATCTGCAGTTTTGCTCACCCTGATCTGCTGCCTCGTATGCCCTTGCGCCGCGCCGGTGTTTTCTGCATCCGCATCCTTGTAGTAGAGAAAGGCAGGGAGCTCGCATCGGCAAGTCGTGGCCATATTGCTGATCATCAAAGTCACGTCAGCCTTAATCTGCGTCGGCTCTTGCGCCTGCACCGGCAAAAGCCCGTTCTTCGCGTTTAAATGAAAGCCGTGGGAAACAATGCGCGGGATGCGAGTAGCCAAATGTAACGTCTTTGGGGAAATTTTTTGCAAAACGGAAAACAACTGGGATAAACATGTGAGTCGTGGTTCTAGGAATAGACTGGAAAAAAGTAAGATTATATTACTGGAAAGACCCAAGAATATTGGATGGCGTCACTCCAGAAGATACGGCAATTGAAGTGTGTTGCTCAGTCTGTTTCTGGCGCCTCCTACCGTTTAGCGGAAAGAGGCCCGCGGGCTTATCGTAAAAAGTGGCATATTGTGAGCTCATAACCTCCTCCCGGGACCGTGACCCGCAGGGTGACCTTGCTGATCCCATTTAGATACGTCCTGTCGGATGGGGAGGACGTTAGAGAAAGTACAACCGGAAGCAAGTCAATCTATCTTATCAACGTAGGGCTTCGGCGATCCTCGTCACGTTCTATTTTCATGCACTATCACTTTCATTCACTGGAACAACGTCAGAGCAAGTATGAGCACAAGACGAAGACTCGTATCCACATCATAAGAGTATGGCCTCCAGGTATTCCCGGTCGAGGTCAATGCTCTTGTTTTCGTCCCCAAAAAGCACGTCGCGCATCCAGCTGTTGAGCTTGAGCATTTCCTCCTCCGTCGTCCCATTCTGTTCAGATGTCAAGCGTTCTGCGAGCTTGTCCACTACCTTCTTGGCATTCCCCCTCGGACTGCACGACGGATTTTCACCACTTAACATTTTCCTTTTTCGTGCTCTGAAAAACCTACTATGCGATGAACTGAGATGCTGTTACGGCAATTGATACACTTCGACGTGCTCTTTTTTCCACGAAGCGCACGAGTGCGTCCTTATCTGTGTTTGTCTAAAAACCTCCTAAAGCGACCCTTCAATTCTTCGCTGTAAGATGCAGAAATTCTAAAATGTGTCTGTTCTTCTTGAAGGTGCGTACACGCTACGAGCAAATGCACGGGGGGAGAGGAGGATAGTGCGATGATTTGCTTATGATTTTTCTTTTTTTTCTTCCTACGAGTTTTTGGTTTTATGAACGATATGAAAATTGATTGATTGGATCATTTGTCGCTGACCATGCAAGCGAAGTGGTCGATACTATCAAAATTGCTACTCAACGAACGACAATGCTATCGCTCAGCATGGCAAGGTCATGGAAGCGGGTCCGATATGACAGAATGTTTGCATCGCGTCTCAGTCTCTGACCGAAATCTATGACAAACATGACGTCCCTCTCGTCTTTCTTCAGTCATTACCATTTTTCTCTAGTAACATTCACTTTCTTCACGTCTAAATATTCACTCTACTCTCGTTTTCCTTGTCATTTTACTCTCGTTAGCATACAAGTCACGTCATGTGTATGCCCCTGATAGTGCCGCTCCTAGTACCCGTAGAGTTTTTTTTTTTTTGCGTTAGGACAGAGTGGCACTCTACCCGTAGGTACAGGCAGTAGGTACATACAAGTCATCACTATCAACTTCATTCCACAGAGCATCGATGTCCAAACACTTCCTAACGACAGCCGAAAGAACACATTAACTCCTCATCTAAATCTCCGAAATCCGCACTACGCAAGTTCCGACGGTCGATTTCAACGATCGAATTTTTCTAGTAAACTATCAACTTTTCTACTACGCCATCAACCCACTCGAACATCATAGCTTTCTGGAGTCGCAACTATCTAAAAGGAAGACCTGCCGTGAAGATCTGAGTGTCATGATAAAAATCCCAGGAATTCGTTCGTTCATTCATTCTTGACGAACCGCGTGACAACCTAAGCTGCCCGAAATTGAATGCGATTCATCACACAATCCAGCGGACACGCTCAACAGACATAGGAAGTTCGGAATACGTCTACATCCACGCAAAAATATGAGACCACTTCATGGCCTCCCCCTTCATGTGACCCTACCCCTACCTGTTCATGTCCCTGGCACAAGCAGTCTTTATCGCGCATCACTGCACACTCCGAATCACTATCTATCCCTGCACCGCAGCAATCTGCGCCCAAGTCATACACAACTACGACATCAATTCCACCCCACCTATGATCATAGATCCTCCTAACTTTGTTCCAAGTAGAGGCGCGCCATCCCCCCAACTCGAGGTTCCATAATCCAGCTCCAGATGATCAGCTTATCAATCAGATGGGGACGTTTACGCGGAGTCGTCAACCTGGAAAACTTTCCAGTAAGTTTCGACATATTCTCTTCTTTAATTGACTCATCATGGGAAGTTGGAGTTCTGTTCTACCGCTAACGCTAAGCACTTGTTGTGCGCAGCTTTCGCGGTAGCGTCGCTCAATTTCGGCTTGAGGAACTCGTTTACCATCTTCTCGATGTCCGGGAGCTGCTTTACCTCAAAATCCGTCCAACTGTTAATGGTCTCCTTCATATCTACCTCCTTAAGCAACAACGTCCGTCTTCATATTTACAAAATCGAAATCTGTAATGCACGGGATGAACAAGAGCTGATGATGAAAACGTCGCAGTTGCAAGTCTCAAGAATACAGTTACTAGCGGAAGGTCGTGGTAGGTCGCACTCGCATGTACTAAAGAAACTTAGAATTATAGCGCAAGGGTAACACCACAAAATCGACGGGTCACTGCATGATGTTTTCGATTTCGACGAGAAATATTTTCATATATCTAACAGACGGGC